>OX463851.1:10224896-10332246 GCA_949825065.1 Odontocerum albicorne
GACCGAGGGTACCTCCCCGAACATGTACAATAAGTCTTTGCGATAGGCAAAAAGACCCACTGGTGACTGCTGATAAGCATCCTTTTGACACTGAGAACTAACGTTTGTGAACCTAGCACCTGACTGCATGCATAGTACACAATACCTGAAAATACAGCACTATAATAAAACTTGCCAGTACGAAATGATAGCCCCTACATGGGTTTCATCAAGGATTCAACAGCCAGAAAGCCTTTCTCGCGCTCAACATGTACGATATGTGTGGACGACCGTATTTAGGTCACGGTACGAACATATAACATTTTTTTTAATACGTTTTTTTTCCCCTCGGGGGTGGCGGGGGTATATTAAAAAAATAATTTAAGTCTAGTTTCCACTTAAGGTCTCAAGAAAATCTTTTATGTTGGTTGGAATAGATAACCATTTGGTTATAAACCAGGTTGTACGGTATAAAACTTAAGTGTTATACAATAATTAAACGTTTTTAATTAAACAAAAAAACGTATTAAAAACCTTATGTTTAAACATTTCGCAATTATATCATAAATTTATGCATTTTTATTATTTTCTAAGAATAATATTATTTTGGTATTGCCACTTTATAGCTTCATGAGTAAGTCGTCCTAGAAAAACACTCACAAATAAAAAAGCGGTTGAAGGACTCAACAAATTTCACACAAAAGTGCGTAAATTTCACCAAAAAAACTGATATGAGATGACAAATCTGTTTCGCTCGATGACGCAATTGGCAAAATGTCAGCAATTTTCTATATGAAAGCTTTCATGGAGTAAAATAGGTCTGGCATTTTCTATACATTTCTAATTTAGGCTGCATTACTATATATTTTACGTTAAATTCCTTCCGTACGTCTTAAGTGGAACTGTATTTAATATAAAAACAATATAAAACCAATTAAATAAATCGTCTTATAAATGAAAAATAAGATCACTCGGCATTAACTGAACCGAGGCGGTTTCTTCATATACAGGAGTTAATTTTCGCTCAGACTTGTGGTTAATTTTGGGGACAATATCGAATAACGCGGGACTTTTCCTATATTAATATACTGCCATGTTCAATGTTATAGCTAACTGTTACAGAATAATGTCTACTCTAGGCAACGTTATAGCTAACCGTCACATAATAATGTCTACTCTAGGCAATGTTATAGCTAACTGTTACAGAATAATGTCTACTTTAGGCAATATTATAGCTAACTGTTACAGAATAATGTCTACTGTAGTTAATGTTATAGCTAACTGTTACATAATAATGTCTACTCTAGATATCAATGCTTTTGTAAATAATCCAATTATAAAGAAGATCACATTATAAAATTCAAATTATCGCATATATCATATGCTTTTTGATCATTGTTTATATAAAGACAGTTTCTGTAACGTTAAATGAATACGTTTTTCGTTGATAATATATTTTTTAAATCTTTTCATCTATAAATAAATGAATAAAATAAATACGCCTTCCCCGTGACTTGATTGTGACCTATATCAGGCTTCGAGCCAGCATCTGGATCCCACCATGCTCAGGCTTCGAGCCAGCATCTGGATCCCGCCATGCTTTTGATGTTGTTCATCCAACGTTTCATAATTCTTCTGACTGGGTTTATTGGTCATCTTAGCCTCTAGTTGAACAACCTCCTGGTTCACTAGTTTTCTTTGGCAATCAACATGCCCACTGCACTCCACTTCCATTCTGAAATAACTTTTATCGGGTTTTCTTCAGATTTCAGTATTTATAACGTTTTATTGTGTAGATCAGTGTTCCCCAACCTTTTTAGACCTGTGGACCGGTAAAAAAAGGATTTTTTTTTCGCGGACCACTAATACTGAAATAAAAATGGATTTTTTATTTAATATTTTTTTAATCTTATATTGTGACAGATGGACATGCTCGTATGTAACTACAATATAATTAACAAATATACATATAACAGTTAAACAATTTTAATTGTAACATTGTCTGATACAATTAAAATTTAACAAAAACAATGGGGTTTTTTCAACAAACTAATGCGAAACCTGCTGTTGCATCTTTGCTAATATATTGGATATTCTTGGCTGCAGTGCTGTCTCTGACATTATTTTACTTGTATGTACTGTTACTCTCACCGGTCCATTCCAAAATGAAAACAATTATATTATGAAATTCTTGGAAATATATTTAGGTAGGGTTTTGCATCCGAGTTCACTATCCAAGAGCAAATATTTCCGTTCTCCCTAAGTGTATCTGAAAAGATTTATGACTGTCCATTCTGAGAAAACCAGCGACCATCGTGTCGCATTATCATACCAATTATATTTATTTAACAATTACTAAAAATACAAGTCAACGTGCAATCGAAAAAATCCTATATTTAATATTTTTGCATGGCGAATTTCTTGAAATTTTACATACTGTTTGCGGCCCGGCGGAAGGTCTCTGCGGCCCGGCACCGGGCCGCAGACCACCGGTTGGGGAACACTGGTGTAGATCATGCATCGCTTTACTGCTCTTTGTGATTTTTGACAATGTACCTTACCAATTATGAGAAATCGTAAATAATGTGGCAATAAACTCAACGCTTATGTTCTTGTATCCTAGTTTCAGTGTTAATGGTAAGACGTAGGATAATTAGGTCTCTAGCCCCACTTAAATTGTATTCTAGTTTCAATTTTAATGGTAAGACGTAGGATAATTAGGTCTCTAACCCCACTTAAATTGTATCCTAGTTTCAGTGTTGATGGTAAGACGTAGGATAATTAGGTCTCTAGCCCCACTTAAATTGTATCCTAGTTTCAGTGTTAATGGTAAGATGTAGGATAATTAGGTCTCTAGCCCCACTTAAATTGTATCCTAGTTTCAGTGTTAATGGTAAGACGTAGGAAAATTAGGTCTTTAACCCCACTTAAATTGAATGCTGAAATTGATCGATAACTCAGCCAAGTTTGAACGTTATGGCTCTATTGTATTCGAATTGGAAGCAATATGAGTTAAGCACGTGCTTACTCTTCTCTCAGCCTTGACTTGGTTTAAGTCAGCTTAAATATTTTTTTACTAACTAACATAATAAGTTTGGTAATGATCGGTTCAGTGTTTGAATCAAGAACAATACTTTATTTCACACAGGTTTTATTAACCCCTGCTGTTCGCAGATTTTAACGGAGCCTTAAATTTAATAAAACCCATTGGATAAAACATTCTTTATATATAGTTCAATCTGGTGGGTAAATTGCCAAGTAGCAATCTCTTTTAACCAACTAATGGGGTATTTAATAAGCCTTAAGTAAAAAAAAAACAGCCTTGAACCCTCTTTTAAAACAAATAGAAATCAACAGGAATCAAACCAACAATCTCTGGGTAGGAAGATGGGTTATATCTTATTGTGTTACACTGTTATTTAATTTTATAAAACCTGGCAGATTTATTAGCATGTGATAATATATTTTAACCACCAAGAAAGGTGTTAAACATGCCTGTATTGGAATTAAAAAAATCTGGTTAACAATGGGATTCGAACGCATTAACCCCCGGGTGCAAGGCGGGCCACTAGGCCATGGAGGTAGTTAACTAAACTTACTTTTAAATCTGACAAATAAATATGCGAAATTAAGTCGTGTCCTGATTGATAAGACGCCTGTATTCAAACTGGGAGGTTTCGGGTTCGACTCCCGCTGGAAACCAGATATTTAAAAAAAAGTTTCCAGTTTGGTTTTCGTATAAAGCATTTTTTAAATATTTCTCATTGGTTGGAGAGATCGCCACACGACCATCAGCGCATCAGATATACAATGAAAGTTTCATAACATAGAATGGATAGCTGGCAGACAAATAAATAGGATTACATTTCTTATAGATAGATATTTTCATTAGCAAAAACTCGAAATAAAAAAAAAAGCCCTTTCCTTTCGACCATTTCTTCCTCCTTTCATCAATTGATGATATCTCAGATATTTTTTTTAATGTTCATGATGTTTTAAATAAATAAACAACAATTTGAATTATTTTTGTAATCATGTGATTTTCTTTTTTTATTTATGTTTGCATGGCTGGAAAATATCGTCACCTGGTAAGAATTGACCGTTCGAAAAGCTTGCCAGATTTTCTTACAATTAAACCTCAATAAACATTATAAAAAAATCTTGTCAGAGTAGTAATCAAAACAAGTACATAATATTTACATATTTAAGCCAAATTATATTGTATCGATATTCATAAAATATCATTTTGAACCCTTTTTAATTTATTTTCAACGTTTCGTTTTTCCCTAAAATGATTAATGATTTAGTATTAAGTAACGTTTTTTTATAATTATACATGATGAAGGCAGGTTCCTTTTAAAATTCTCTTTTCATATTTTGCTACCTAATTACACACTGAAACATAAAATGGCGGCAACATGTCGTTAGTGATTTTGTGGGGAACTATAGACATAAAAAGAAGCTAATGACTTCATCGATTTTTCCATCACGAGATACAACTTCAAAAGTTTGGGTTTATGAAATAAAGAGTTTTAAAACAAAATATTTGAAAGATGTAGAGAAAAATATATATTAAAAAGGACACACGTTGTTTTTCGAAGAAAATATCAAAACTCAATTTGTAAGTAACTTAATCAATATTTTAGTTGTTATTACGATACTGGTTATATTTTAGTTGTTATTACGATACTGGTTATATTTTAGTTGCTATTACGATACTGGTTATATTTTAGATGTTATTACGATACTGGTTATATTTTAGATGTTATTACAATACTGGTTATATTTTTGTTGTTATTATGATACTGGTTATATTTTTGTTGTTATTACGATACTGGTTATATTTTAGTTATTTTTATGATACTGGTTATATTTTAGTTGTAATTACGATACTGATTATATTTTAGTGGTTATAATGATACTGGTTATATTTTAGTTGTTATTACGATACTGGTCATATTTTAGTTGTTATTGTGATACTGGTTATATTTTTATGAATTTTGTTTCTGACGAAACAGTTTCATTAAAAAAATGTTTACTTTCCAATATACGAATTGGTTGAAGGCAGACAATAAAATTTGGCGTTTTTGCATAGCACTTCATAGAAACCATATGTTTTTCGCAAATTGTATTCATAGTTATTATATATCTCATAATACTGATCTGAAGAGATCATTATAATAATCCTCGAATAATCTGCGTGGTGTATTTGATAAGACGTCTGTCTTCTCATCCGAAAATTATGTGTCCGATTCAAGTTTGATTTTCCCTCAAGGCTTGTTGAAAATTTCTCTGGTTGTTAAGAAGAAATTGCCACTAGATTATACTGTACATTAAGTACAATACAGGATAGTAACCGATCCGATAACAAGTATTTTATTTATTCAGTATCAACATATTTCCAGAAATTATCAATATGTATAACTTATATCAATATGTATATATAATTTCATCAATTAAATTACACGGATTAATGTATTGTTCATTAAAATTAACTCGTATTTGGATTCAATACGCACAACATTTTTCTTTTCTCTGTGCTGTTATGCACTGATGAGCTTTTACTCGCGATTGTGAATTTATTGAGAATTGAAATAAAATATACGTAAAAATACATGAATTAATATTGTTTGTTACAACTTTTTTATTAAGTTTGTATTAAAAGTAAAGATGTACTTTGTTTTCTTCATAAAAAATAAGAGCTTTTATTCTCAAGGCTAATAATTTTATCTCTACTATCGTTTTAGAAAAATATCAAATTTCTCAGTTTGATTTCCGAAACATAGTAGTTTAATTTGCACTGACCCATATTTATTAAGTTTTCCCTTGAAGATTCTAAATAAATATTGTTTACAAATGAACTTTGGGATAAATTCAAAATAAAACACTAAACTCAAGGTAATTAATTGTTGGGTAAACGATATTCGATCTATATAAACTCAAAGGAAAAGAAGCAAATACTTAAAAGCAAAAGATGTTGGAATTCTGAAAGTGGCTTTTACAACAAAGGGAACTTTGATAGGAGAGCTCTCGAATATTTTTCTCAGACCACAATTACAATGACATAAACTCTGTTTTGTCAGCAAACATTTTATGATCTACAAATCACTATTGATGATTAATAAAAAAATATGATACGTACATTCTAAATAATTAAGTAAATCAAACTTGAAATAAACAAGTGAATACTGTTGGCAAATTTGTGCCATTTTGACCACATCGTCTTACTTAAGTACCTACTCTCCAAGAAAATATTGTAAAAAGTCAAATTTATTATAAACTGCAAAGAAGACATATGCTGATTTACGTATCGACAACTAAGACAATTAATAAAGGGGGACCACAAAGTTCTCAATATGTCTGAGGAAAAAATCTCAGCAGAATACATGGTCCAACTTATGATAATGATGCGCGGAGATAGAGGTAAAACAATAACTCGACACCCTGTTTTGTGTGGCTAGCATAGTAAAAGTTATCGGATAATCTGCTTGATAGGGCTCTTATACTACACGCAAGATATATGCGCAGTAGAATAGGGATATTGAAGCTGAGAGGTCTGAATGGTAAGTATAACCAATTGGAGGAGGGATTCTGCTAATTCAAGATTAGTGGCAAATAATTTAGCAGGTAGCCATAACCCATCCTGGGTTGCAGGGTTAGTGATGGATAGATAACAAGACTCCCTCTTGTAAACCTCCACAATGTTAATACCTTAACTATAAATAATATAATTTAATATACTTGGCTGCCTCAGGCCGAGCAGACAAATCTTTTGCATTATGTTAAAACAGACAAGGAAAAGGAATATTTAAAAATTAATTAAAAAACTCCTGGAGGACTAATAAATATTTCTTTTTGATCTTTTTGGTGAACTAATTGATGAGCGTAACAGTACAGGTTGACGAAAAGAAGGTCATATACGAAACCATAAAAAAATCACAACGTTGTATGGTATTACATTTTCGTTATATATAGTACAACCTAATGAGATTATTGCCATATAGCAATCTCTTCAAACCAACCAGAAAAAAGTTAAAGAGACATTAAGTAAAAATAAGACTGAAAACCTTTTTAAAAAAATCTGGGTCCCGACGGAAATCGAACTTGCATCCTCCAGGTTGAGAGATAAGCGTCTAACCAAGTAAGACCTCGTAAGTCGTCAATATTACAATGTTCAAGTGGTACAATGAGGTAAAACTGTTTTTATTTATGGGGAAGATAATCTAGAAAACGTGTCCTTTCCAAATCGATCATATTATGAAAGTGGAAAAGTTTTATGATAGGAAAGTATTTATGGCGAGATGTATGGAAGTGACAAAAGCAAAAAATATACGACGATAGTAAAGACACGATGGTACGATGAGGTAAAATAAATTTTACTTATAAGAAAGAAAGAATGAAAGACCTAAAACGTTGCACTATCGAATCATTCAAATTCTGAAAGAGTGAAAAACTTTTATAATATGAGAGTATTCATGACGAGGTAAATAGAAGTGACAGAAGCAAAAAATGTACGTCAGGATAGAATAAAGTGGATAACTTTTCTCTCTGCCTACTCTAATAGGGGCATGGCTCAATAGGGATGATGTTGATAAAGAAGAGAATAATAAAACTTGGGCTAGGAATTTTATTTCAAAAACAAAAAAAACTGTTTTTTTTTTCAAATACTTGTATAAACAATTACAATTTTTTTTATTGTTACAAAAAGAAAATGAATCGGAACCCCTTTTCTCTTTAATTTCATCAAATGATGTATCCATGAAGGGTGTCACATACAAAGTAGATTGTAATATGGCCGAGAACTTTTCAAAGATAATGTTCTTCCGTTGATATAAAATTAACACGACATTGAAGATGATGGATCGCTTTTAGTGGTCCATCATATTTCTTTATCTTTTTCCATAGAGGATAAACTTTTCTATTGAATCGTTTAGCTGGTTGGGTCATGATAAATTACTGGATAAGGGCATGTATTTGTGATGTTAAGCGTTCTATGATTTTTTTTTGGCTAAGCTTCGTTCAAATCAACCATAATAATTAAAAAGTCATGTACACACGTTCGTTTAATATATTTGATTTTATTCTAAGAAACAGTCGTGAGACTGTTTGGGTTTGTAAATATAAATAAATTATATATAAATTTCAACCACAAGTTATCTCTCGTGGTTGAGTATAATTGTCAACCATCTTGTAGAAGGAATACGTTTGTGTGTATATTGGTTTATTGTGTGCAGTTAAGAGAATAAAGTTTTTACCCAGTTTATGTATTAGTGGCCACAGCAAAAAAAATCTGCGACACTGCGAAATTACGAATTAAAACAAATGATGCGTGGTAGGATAAGGAATTTAAGAAATGCGGAAAGAAAACAATAGAGCATGATGTGTATTTATCAAAGCAATAACGGAAAATGGGGATGAAGCCATGAAAAGGAAGGGAGAGAATAAAATACGTAAGATGAAAACAAAACGATTAATTGAGGAAAAGAAGAAGCTTAGAGATGAGGAAGACAGAAAGTTGAGCATGAATACGGAGGGAAATATGAAAATATTTCGGAAAGAAGTAAATAAAATGTGGAGTAAAAATGTGAGTGAAATATGATATGATAGTGACATTCATAGGAGTGAAATCAATGATAAGAAAAGAAGGGTTTTATCTAAATGAAGAATAAATTGTTCGAATTGGAAGAATTTTATTTGTTTAATGTACGAGAGTGTTGATAAAAGTAAAGACAACGGTATGTTTGATAGAGTTGTAAATGACGGCTAGAAGAAGTACTCGTACGAATGACAGTAAAATACGTGAACAGGAAAGGCGTCAGGTTAAAATAAAGTGAGCACAGAACTAATTATGTTTGGGGGTGAGCGATGATTGTGTGGCAGAGATAATTTTTCAACAAATACTGGAAATCTGACTACGCACCGAAAAACTGGAGAAGTGCAATGATGGTTCCATTATTTAAAGATAAGATAAAAGTACAAGCATGGAGTGTCAGAGTGACAGAGCCTAATGGCTTACTGATATATAGAGTGAGAAAAAAGTTTGAAATGAGAGTGAGTGATGCTCGGGGTGCCTTCTTAATGGAAAAACTACTCGTATGCTTGTAGAAAAATGTATGGCAAAAAATAAGACAACGTGCTGTGCGTTTGTGAACTTCACAAAAGCTTATGACTAAGTGATAAGAGGCAAGCAAAGAAAATAATAGAATTCATATGATGTTCAATGTAAATGAACACGTCGTCTTGCGTCATTATATGCTAAAAGTGAAGCGTTTATAAGAGTGACCGGTGCCTTGTCTGAGTGGTTAAATATTTCAAAAGGGGTAAAGCAAGGATGTGTGATGTCATCCTGGTTGTTTAATATTTACATAGATATGTCACATGTAAGAATGAATAACAGCACTCAATGGGTGCCATTCAATTTTCAAATACGAATGTATGCAGATTGCTGTGTATTCGTGAGAAGGTAGTGTTGATGGAGAATGAGGAGGAATTATTGAGTCTAATAAGCATATTGTGTGAGAGATGTAAAGAGAAAAATCTGAGAATGGATGTTGCGAAATCCAAAGTCATGGTGATAGAAAAGTGTGAAACGAAAAGTTTATGAGATACATGGATAAGTAATTAAATATTACAGCGAGTTAAATAATTCTGTTTTGAAGGTAGTATTTTCTCAGATGATGGAAAAGTTATGAGGAAAATTGAATGGCATGGAGCGATAGGAAAAAAAATCAGTGGCAACAAAATCAAATATACTCGAACCGGACAGAATCAGAATCTTAGTACCAATTCTGAGGTATGGATGTGAAACATGGACATCTAACAATACGGATAAATGCTGCAGAAATGTGTATACTTAGAAGAAAACATCTTTGTCATTGCTGGCCCTCGATGCCGACGATCTCCTCACCATTCCAACGTTAATGCGTAATTACAACGTTAATGTGAAAGCGATGCTGTACCGTGGAGTTTCTTGTTTATTTTTAAGTAAGTAAGGCGTTGCACGCCAGCAAACACACCAGCCACACCACTGTCCTGAATCTGATGGCACACCAAAGTGAGATAATCGGAGCATAGCGGCATGTTTTTTACCTCTTTTTTGAAAGAATTGATATGACCAAAATCATAGGTATCCACCCTTCCCCCGAATACTGGGCGGAAAAAATGCCTGTGTCATTTGAGGGGAGTAGCACAGCACGGGGTTCGAACCAATAACTTTCCGCACGGAAGTCCAATGCACTACCGCGCGGTCATGCACCTAGAAGAATAATACAGAACGAAGGATAAATATGAACTTATAGGTGATGTTTTGAGTAGGGTGAAGAAGAGTACAATGAGATGGTTTGGGTATGGAGAACCACGAATGAAGAAATTCTAACAAAACAAATAAACAGTGCATATTTGAGCAGATGGTGTGGTAGAAGAAAGTGTGTTTGGATTAAGTGAATAACATTTTGAAAGAAGGAAATGTAAACGTCAGAGACATTGTAAGAGTTGTATGTGAATGCAGAAGCGGTGGAAGTTGTGTGCCGCTATAGGAAAGTCTGGCGCTCTCTCCTCTCTGCCTACACCGACAGGGAAACGGTGTATTGGTATGTATGAATATGTGTGAATCCAAAGTTCCGATGATAAGAAGATATGTGTTTAAAGACGATTGACAGGTTAAATCTACATTGTATGATTGCAAATGTAAACAGAATTATTGCAAAAAAGTAAAATGGGTAGCAAAAATATTTATTGAAAATAAATACAAATTTCTTTGTTAAAAAATTTTCTTATGTTATGTGAACATGACTATGACAGTTAAACTTGATAAATTTAAAAACACTATATTTGCTACCTGTATATGATATAATGATAATAATGCAAAATATGAGGAGTCTGCATTAATTAATTATCAAAAATTATTATTTTTGAAAAATCAGCCTTTGTGAAAGAAAGGTTTAACATATATTACAAAAGACTAATTTTACATTTAATTATTTTAACCTCCTCTATAAGGGTTCTTGCTAAATACCGAATGTGTACCATATATGTTTTAGAAGTACTCGCAGTCTCTTTTTGAGTTAAATCCAAAAACTGGATTATCATGCGGTAAAAGGGAATAAAAAGTTGGACCAAAGAAGATGGAAATTAAGACGTCATTCTGAATTAAAGTGTAATGATAATAAATGACAGCAAATTATCCTTAGAAATAAATAATGACGAAACGTGTTGAGAACATTAATCAACCGATGAGAGTAATGGCGTATGACGGTTTTCTCTTTCAAAAAATGTCCTAGAATATGTTTTTCTTTATTTAAAATTTGTTAATTCAAAATTTACCGAACATTTTTTTAATAAGTCTAGTTTTTGTGCGAATTTTAGCATCTCAATTTATTCGATATTATATTGAAGTGTTTTTAAGATTTTCAGTAAAATTAAGTAGCAGTAATAAAATAGTAATAAAATACATATTCTAAAATAAGTCTTTTTTTAATACAGGTTTGGCACTTCAAATTCAACCTTTTGCAAATCAAATTCAATATTTTGTAAATCAAATTCACTCTTTTGTTAATGAATAAAAAAAATTATAATACAGTGGAATTTGATTTGCGAAAAGTTTATTTAAAGTGCAAAACCTGTATTTGAGACAGTTACAACCTGATAACAACGTTATTTTTTTCCAAAGTCTGTTGAATAATTTGATTTTAACCGCTTTCATTTCAACTCCTTAAGACAGGTGCAATCGATTTTATATATCATAATTATAAAAGTGTTGAGATTCGACAGTTTTCCTTTTGTGGCAATATAACTCGATTACGGCAATTTCAAAAACAGTTTCTCATTTAAGTCGATAATTAAGATGATATATAATAGTTTGAGCTTTGCAAGAGCATCTGCTGGATTTTTGGCATCTTAGCAAACTATTAAAATATAGCCTATGGTGTAGAAACGAACGAAATTTTGATGGAATGTTGATAGTCATTTTTGCAGAAAAATCGTTTGTAATTAATTGACTATATCAAGGCCTCTGCTGAGAAAAATATCAAAATCGATTTCATCAAACGCTTCAGATTTTATCAAAAGTTTTAGTTTTTATATTTTAGGCGATGTATGGTTTCAGAGAATTTTTTTAATGTTTCTGAACTGTTGTAAAACTGTTATGTTTCAAAACGTATAAAAATATCACTTAAAATATTCACTACTTACTACCCCTTTAAAACAGTTAATATCAATTTCCCAAATAAAAGACTGTATGAAATATAATTGTACCACGTCATATAAACTGAAAACTGAATGTCAAAATTATAAAATTAACGCTACATCAGAACGTGAGTAAAAATAAACGATTTATTACAGCGCGCGCCTCATTTTATTTAAAAGAAAAAAAATGCGACGTCTCTTATTACAAATCAGAACTATCTAAATTATCCCCAACATTAGATTTTCTATGTTTCTCTTCGAATGAAGTTCAGAGTGTTTCGGATAGATCTTGGTAATTATTGTTATAATTAACATAACACGAAAATATCTTAAGTATTGTATTTTATAGTTTGAAATGTTGAACGCCACACATACGTGACATGGCGAACGATTGCGAAATATTTTATGAGTCGTTCATGATTGATCAACAGGCTGATTTATATTTTATACTTTCATACTTTAATGACACTGAGAAGCTACCTTACATAAATTCGCCAAAACACATTTGAGGATTTTTTAGCAATACAAAAAATTGTGTAAAATTTAAAAATACTTGAGGATTGAATAAATAATGAATTGAAAGAAATTTTAAAAGTTGTCAAGAGAAATCTACTCTTCTTCTCTTGAAAAGTAGCGCGAGCTCATTGATTTGAAGATGTATACGCCAATTTTAAACTTGTCTCCTCTCCACCTGACTTTGTAAGTGCTGGTTCATATATGTACATCATGTCTCGACACATTTAAAACAATTCGGTCTGAAAGTTGTGTTAGCAGATGAGTTTATATGAAGTCAAACAATTACAATATAGTATAATGTTTTACTTCTCAAATAAGTATTGAAAATAGTGTATTTAATTTTGTTTATTGATTGTTTTGTGGACAAGGTTAAACATGGAACGTCTGGCGGGCTTATTACTACACAGAAATTTCTTCCAATCAAATGTTGGATTCATTAAATTGTTAAATACATGACAGATTTTACAAAAAACAATATATATTCGTTTGAATTTGAGTAAAAAAAACAAACAAATACCTAATCTCTATCAATAATGGCAGAACTAGAGAAAAATAATTCGTTCAAAAATAAAGAAGGGAGGCAAAGGATAATTAGGATGAAAGAATATTGAGTTATGTTATATTTTTTCAATTTTTTTAAACATAAATAAGAATGGTGCATATCTGAAAAAAATGGTAGTTCATTCCACCATCATGTCGAGTGAACCGCAAATGAGAATGTACTCGTATGATATGGTGTGATTTGCAAAGGAGTCTCTCATCACCTGATCGGAGACAACGTTCGTGCTATGAAAGAATCTGGAATTATTCGTGAAGACATGAAGAAAATTCGGATTGTTAAGCACACACAATTATGTCGAGAGAATGTTAAATTATCTTCCCTGCCTAACTTTAAGCCATTGAAGTTTGTTTAGAAACTATGATGTGTTGTCATACTTCGTCAGGTTAAATATGAATTGGATGCCAATGTTTTGGAGTCTCTCAAACTTGTCCAACAACTCCTCGTTGGTATCTTAATAAAATACGTCACCGTAATCAAGTAACGTAAACTAAGACATTATAACAACAGTATAATACTCAAAATATACAGAAAGTAATGTATCATATTGAAATAATGTAGAGAAGCAAAGGTCTTGCGGATATACAATAATTACACCTACTCAGATTTAAATCAATAATGATTCCCAGAATTTTGACACGTAATATATACGGAATCACAGAGTTATATATTTTAATAGAGGGGAAAAATAAAATGTCTTCTATAAGAGGCGTCTACTTCCCAGGACAATTGATTTTAGGGAATTCACGAGTAGACCGTTTTCTTTAGACCACAGCTTGATACAGCTGAGACCAGAATTCATGGTATCAGCAAAAGGAATATCTCGGGGATGGAAGCTAGTGTACAACTGAAGATCGTCTGCGTATATATGATATTTACTTTGCAGCTGTTTATTTATGGAGCCAATGAAGATTGAAAATATAATTGGTGACAGTATCGGGTTTTGTAGGACGCCAGCAGTCAGCAGATTTACATCGGATAGTGAGTTTGAAAATTCCACCTGTTGTCTACGCCACGCACGTAGTTTTTTTAAATCATTTCAAGGCATGAAGTGAGATGTTCGGATAGTTTATGCACTCCAGCGAGCCAATCAAAGTCAACTGAATTGAAAACACTACTAAAATTCAGCTGTGTAAGGAAAGTGGCCATAGTCTGTCTGATATTACGAGTATCATCAGTAACCTGATGAGTCCAGTAGTCGTACTATGTCATAAAAACTTTTTTTTAAGGGTTTTAAAAAAATAGGAAGGATCGAGATTGGCCAGCATTCCCTCAATTACGAGTATAAGGGGTAAGCATTTTGGTGGTTAAAAATATGTATTGTACATTTACATAAATTTGGAAAGAAACCATAATGAAGTGAAAATTTGGTTACATGAGGATTATCATTTAATACAAACAATAAATACATAAAAATACAAACCATCACACCATTTCCCTGTCAGGATAGACAGAGAACTAAACCTTCCTATGACAATACACATCTTTCGCCTCCTTTACATCCCTACAACTTCTCCCACAATTCCTTTGATTTCACTAACTTTACCATTTCTTTTATAAACAAGTTATTTACTTGGTCACACCACAATTCCTTGGTCTTTATTAACCACGTCTTCCACTCATATTTTCCCTGTTTATTTGTTTTGTTACTTTTTTTTCATTAATTTGTATACATTAACCTAAAATTCGTCTTCATCTTTAATCACTTAATTCTGTATTCTGTTATGCGCATATTTTGTCATCCCGTGTTATATTCTCAGTGCACGCATATCTACAACATTTATTCGGCACCTTACACTTTTTTTCCACGTCCATGTTTCACTTCCGTATATCGAAGTACTAAATGCACTAAACTACTGTTATAAATTATCATCTTAGCATATTTTGATACTGTTCGGTTCGAGTATATATACTTCAGAGCATCATTGATTTGGTTTTCCATCACTAACCGTCTTTCAATATATCTCGTAACTCTTTCATTATCTGAGAAAATACTACTCAATTTTACACATAAATCTTGAAAAAAAAAATTAAACGCATTTTCGAAACAGTTATCAATTTATTATATGTTATGTTTGAAAAATGTTATTGTGCCTTGAAAATATATTTTTATTGGTATTTATACATCTAATGAGAAATATATTTTTATACTCGAGTATTGAGAATGCCTGAATTTCGGACATATTTGGTGAAAATAGAAGAGAAGAGACATTTTATTCATTCGTCTGATATTGTCAAAAGGATCATTTTATTTCTGTTCATTCGTCCATAGAAGTGTAAATTTTTCTTCGAGATTTCAGGGATGTAACCAACGAGTATTATATAACTGGTTTAATTTATTTTATACGTTATTTTACCAGTCATACATTACTTTTAACCATTCAAACTTGGATGCAATGATAAATTAATAGTACCACGAAGTTGCACACTGATTGATGAGTTATTTTATTTTAAATCATATTTAGGCTGCCAAGATATTGTAGTGCTTCAAAGATGTTTGCTCAGGGTGGTATGCGTTTGTTTGATATTTAGAATACATGAGCTTATAATGCAAACTGACTAGATATAGAAATGCAGAATGTGGTTAGCAAGTAGATAAATATTTACTATCACGAAAATTAAAAAGTCTTAATAAAATATATATATTTTTTTTAATTGCCTTTTTCAATTCATTTTATTTGAAACATTTTCCCCCTTATAATTGTTTTTTAATATATATGTATATTTATTTAACTCGGTATTATTCCATTGCTTAAATAAATGTTTTTTACAAAGCGTGTATCATGTTACACAACCTTGCACAAATGCTGGGAAATAATATTATTATTTTTTAATATATAGTACGAAGTATAAAAAAAAACAACAAATCTTGTGGAGACGCCACTGTTGTGAGATTTGGATCCTCCAACCACCCCACCAGTTTCCGTATTGCGAGTAACTTTTTGATATTTTGTGATATATGATATGGCTTTTCAGACCTTTTATTTTTATTTCCCCTTTGTCACCAAGAGTGATGGACACAACTCGCAGTTTATTTATTCATTCTAATGACCTAACATTTTCTGTTCTGCCTGAGCTGATCCCGATACTGGGCCGGACAGAGTGGGTTTAATGATCCATCTGATTTTATTAAATATTTAATGAAGGATGTCATGACAAAATTAATAGTACCAAGTAAAGTATTATACATGCCAAATCACAAATAATTAAGAAACATCGTATTTCAAATTATATTTGGATATCAGTTTTTTTAAATGGCAATTCATTAGGTTGTAACACATGCAATGTCGTTTTTCTACATAAAAATATAAAATATCATCACTTTTTTAATTGATTTTTTACTAAAATAAGCTTCTCTTGTTACTATTGTTCATTTCCAACGTCCAACCAATGCAAATACCCCATTTTGATAATAATCTCCATTTTTAGAGACTATAGACACTACCAAGCCTTTTTAAACTTCTCTTTAGTTTTTATGTACGAGTAATTAGGTGCGGATAAATAAATCAAGGATGTGTGATGTCATCCTGGTTGTTTAATATGTACATAGATATGTCACATGTAAGAATGAATAACAGCACTCAATGGGTGCCATTCAATTTTCAAATACGAATGTATGCAGATTGCTGTGTATTCGTGAGAAGGTAGTGTTGATGGAGAATGAGGAGGAATTATTGAGTCTAATAAGCATATTGTGTGAGAGATGTAAAGAGAAAAATCTGAGAATGGATGTTGCGAAATCCAAAGTCATGGTGATAGAAAAGTGTGAAACGAAAAGTTTATGAGATACATGGATAAGTAATTAAATATTACAGCGAGTTAAATAATTCTGTTTTGAAGGTAGTATTTTCTCAGATGATGGAAAAGTTATGAGGAAAATTGAATGGCATGGAGCGATAGGAAAGAAAATCAGTGGCAACAAAATCAAATATACTCGAACCGGACAGAATCAGAATCTTAGTACCAATTCTGAGGTATGGATGTGAAACATGGACATCTAACAATACGGATAAATGCTGCAGAAATGTGTATACTTAGAAGAATACATTTTTGTCATTGCTGGCCCTCGATGCCGAGGACCTCCTCACCATTCCAACGTTAATGCGTAATTACAACGTTAATGTGAAAGCGATGCTGTACCGTGGAGTTTTTTGTTTATTTTTAAGTAAGTAAGGCGTTGCACGCCAGCAAACACACCAGCCACACCACTGTCCTGAATCTGATGGCACACCAAAGTGAGATAATCGGAGCATAGCGGCATGTTTTTTACCTCTTTTTTGAAAGAATTGATATGACCAAAATCATAGGTATCCACCCTTCCCCCGAATACTGGGCGGAAAAAATGCCTGTGTCATTTGAGGGGAGTAGCACAGCACGGGGTTCGAACCAAGTACTTTCCGCACGGAAGTCCAATGCATTACCGCGCGGTCATGCACCTAGAAGAATAATACAGAACGAAGGATAAATATGAACTTATAGGTGATGTTTTGAGTAGGATGAAGAAGAGTACAATGAGATGGTTTTGGTATGGAGAACCACGAATGAAGAAATTCTAACAAAACAAATAAACAGTGCATATTTGAGCAGATGGTGTGGTAGAAGAAAGTGTGTTTGGATAAAGTGAATAACATTTTGAAAGAAGGAAATGTAAACGTCAGAGACATTGTAAGAGTTGTATGTGAATGCAGAAGCGGTGGAAGTTGTGTGCCGCTATAGGAAAGTCTGGCGCTCTCTCCTCTCTGCCTACACCGACAGGGAAACGGTGTATTGGTATGTATGAATATGTGTGAATCCAAAGTTCCGAAATAAGAAGATATGTGTTTAAAGACGATTGACAGGTTAAATCTACATTGTATGATTGCAAATGTAAACAGAATTATTGCAAAAAAGTAAAATGGGTAGCAAAAATATTTATTGAAAATAAATACAAATTTCTTTGTTAAAAAAATTTCTTATGTTATGTGAACATGACTATGACAGTTAAACTTGATAAATTTAAAAACACTATATTTGCTACCTGTATATGATATAATGATAACAATAATGCAAAATATGAGGAGTCTGCATTAATTAATTATCAAAAATTATTATTTTTGAGAAATCAGCCTTTGTGAAAGAAAGGTTTAACATATATTACAAAAGACTAATTTTACATTTAATTATTTTAACCTCCTCTATAAGGGTTCTTGCTAAATACCGAATGTGTACCATATATGTTTTAGAAGTACTCGCAGTCTCTTTTTGAGTTAAATCCAAAAACTGGATTATCATGCGGTAAAAGGGAATAAAAAGTTGGACCAAAGAAGATGGAAATTAAGACGTCATTCTGAATTAAAGTGTAATGATAATAAATGACAGCAAATTATCCTTAGAAATAAATAATGACGAAACGTGTTGAGAACATTAATCAACCGATGAGAGTAATGGCGTATGACGGTTTTCTCTTTCAAAAAATGTCCTAGAATATGTTTTTCTTTATTTAAAATTTGTTAATTCAAAATTTACCGAACATTTTTTTAATAAGTCTAGTTTTTGTGCGAATTTTAGCATCTCAATTTATTCGATATTATACTGAAGTGTTTTTAAGATTTTCAGTAAAATTAAGTAGCAGTAATAAAATAGTAATAAAATACATATTCTAAAATAAGTCTTTTTTTAATACAGGTTTGGCACTTCAAATTCAACCTTTTGCAAATCAAATTCAATATTTTGTAAATCAAATTCACTCTTTTGTTAATGAATAAAAAAAATTATAATACAGTGGAATTTGATTTGCGAAAAGTTTATTTTAAGTGCAAAACCTGTATTTGAGACAGTTACAACCTGATAACAACGTTATTTTTTTCCAAAGTCTGTTGAATAATTTGATTTTAACCGCTTTCATTTCAACTCCTTAAGACAGGTGCAATCGATTTTATATATCATAATTATAAAAGTGTTGAGATTCGACAGTTTTCCTTTTGTGGCAATATAACTCGATTACGGCAATTTCAAAAACAGTTTCTCATTTAAGTCGATAATTAAGATGATATATAATAGTTTGAGCTTTGCAAGAGCATCTGCTGGATTTTTGACATCTTAGCAAACTATTAAAATATAGCCTATGGTGTAGAAACGAACGAAATTTTGATGGAATGTTGATAGTCATTTTTGCAGAAAAATCGTTTGTAATTAATTGACTATATCAAGGCCTCTGCTGAGAAAAATATCAAAATCGATTTCATCAAACGCTTCAGATTTTATCAAAAGTTTTAGTTTTTATATTCTAGGCGATCAACCAGTGCGATGTATGGTTTCAGAGAATTTTTTTAATGTTTCTGAACTGTTGTAAAACTGTTATGTTTCAAAACGTATAAAAATATCACTTAAAATATTCACTACTTACTACCCCTTTAAAACAGTTAATATCAATTTCCCAAATAAAAGACTGTATGAAATATAATTGTACCACGTCATATAAACTGAAAACTGAATGTCAAAATTATAAAATTAACGCTACATCAGAACGTGAGTAAAAATAAACGATTTATTACAGCGCGCGCCTCATTTTATTTAAAAGAAAAAAAATGCGACGTCTCTTATTACAAATCAGAACTATCTAAATTATCCCCAACATTAGATTTTCTATGTTTCTCTTCGAATGAAGTTCAGAGTGTTTCGGATAGATCTTGGTAATTATTGTTATAATTAACATAACACGAAAATATCTTAAGTATTGTATTTTATAGTTTGAAATGTTGAACGCCACACATACGTGACATGGCGAACGATTGCGAAATATTTTATGAGTCGTTCATGATTGATCAACAGGCTGATTTATCTTTTATACTTTCATACTTTAATGACACTGAGAAGCTACCTTACATAAATTCGCCAAAACACTTTTAAGGATTTTTTAGCAATACAAAAAATTGTGTAAGATTTAAAAATACTTGAGGATTGAATAAATAATAAATTGAAAGAAATTTTAAAAGTTGTCAAGAGAAATCTACTCTTCTTCTCTTGAAAAGTAGCGCGAGCTCATTGATTTGAAGATTTATACGCCAATTTTAAACCTGTCTCCTCTCCACCTGACTTTGTAAGTGCTGGTTCATATATGTACATCATGTCTCGACACATTTAAAACAATTCGGTCTGAAAGTTGTGTTAGCAGATGAGTTTATATGAAGTCAAACAGTTACAATATAGTATAATGTTTTACTTCTCAAATAAGTATTGAAAATAGTGTATTTAATTTTGTTTATTGATTGTTTTGTGGACAAGGTTAAACATGGAACGTCTGGCGGACTTATTACTACACAGAAATTTCTTCCAATCATATGTTCGATTCATTAAACTGTTAAATACATGACATATTTTACAAAAAACAATATATATTCGTTTGAATTTGAGTAAAAAAACAAACAAATACCTAATCTCTATCAATAATGGCAGAACTAGAGAAAAATAATTCGTTCAAAGATAAATAAGGGAGGCAAAGGATAATTAGGATGAAAGAATATTGAGTTATGTTATATTTTTTCTATTTTTTAAACGTAAATAAGAATGGTGCATATCTGAAAAAAAATGGTAGTTCATTCCACCATCATGTCGAGTGAACCGCAAATGAGAATGTACTCGTATGATATGGTGTGATTTGCAAAGGAGTCTCTCATCACCTGATCGGAGACAACGTTCGTGCTATGAAAGAATCTGGAATTATTCGTGAAGACATGAAGAAAATTCGGATTGCTAAGCACACACAATTATGTCGAGAGAATGTTAAATTATCTTCGCTGCCTAACTTTAAGCCATTGAAGTTTGTTTAGAAATTATGATGTGTTGTCATACTTCGTCAGGTTAAATATGAATTGGATGCCAATGTTTTGGAGTCTCTCAAACTTGTCCAACAACTCCTCGTTGGTATCTTAATAAAATACGTCACCGTAATCAAGTAACGTAAACTAAGACATTATAACAACAGTATAATACTCAAAATATACAGAAAGTAATGTATCATATTGAAATAATGTAGAGAAGCAAAGGTCTTGCGGATATACAATAATTACACCTACTCAGATTTAAATCAATAATGATTCCCAGAATTTGACACGTAATATATACGGAATCACAGAGTTATATATTTTAATAGAGGGGAAAAATAAAATGTCTTCTATAAGAGGCGTCTACTTCCCAGGACAATTGATTTTAGGGAATTCACGAGTAGACCGTTTTCTTTAGACCACAGCTTGATACAGCTGAGACCAGAATTCATGGTATCAGCAAAAGAAATATCTCGGGGATGGAAGCTAGTGTACAACTGAAGATCGTCTGCGTATATATGATATTTACTTTGCAGCTGTTTATTTATGGAGCCAATGAAGATTGAAAATATAATTGGTGACAGTATCGGGTTTTGTAGGACGCCAGCAGTCAGCAGATTTACATCGGATAGTGAGTTTGAAAATTCCACCTGTTGTCTACGCCACGCACGTAGTTTTTTTAAATCATTTCAAGGCATGAAGTGAGATGTTCGGATAGTTTATGCACTCCAGCGAGCCAATCAAAATCAACTGAATTGAAAACACTACTAAAATTCAGCTGTGTAAGGAAAGTGGCCATAGTCTGTCTGATATTACGAGTATCATCAGTAACCTGATGAGTCCAGTAGTCGTACTATGTCATAAAAACTTTTTTTTAAGGGTTTTAAAAAAATAGGAAGGATCGAGATTGGCCAGCATTCCCTCAATTACGAGTATAAGGGGTAAGCATTTTGGTGGTTAAAAATATGTATTGTACATTTACATAAATTTGGAAAGAAACCACAATGAAGTGAAAATTTGGTTACATGAGGATTATCATTTAATACAAACAATAAATACATAAAAATACAAACCATCACACCATTTCCCTGTCAGGATAGACATAGAACTAAACCTTCCTATGACAATACACATCTTTCGCCTCCTTTACATCCCTACAACTTCTCCCACAATTCCTTTGATTTCACTAACTTTACCATTTCTTTTATAAACAAGTTATTTACTTGGTCACACCACAATTCCTTGGTCTTTATTAACCACGTCTTCCACTCATATTTTCCCTGTTTATTTGTTTTGTTACTTTTTTTTCATTAATTTATATACATTAACCTAAAATTCGTCTTCATCCTTAATCACTTAATTCTGTATTCTGTTATGCGCATATTGTCCCCCCGTGTTATATTCTCAATGCACGCATTTCTACAACATTTATTCGGCACCTTACACTTTTTTTCCACGTCCATGTTTCACTTCCGTATATCGAAGTACTAAATGCACTAAACTACTGTTATAAATTATCATCTTAGCATATTTTGATACTGTTCGGTTCGAGTATATATACTTCAGAGCATCATTGACTTGGTTTTCCATCGCTAACAATCTTTCAATATATCTCGTAACTCATCATCTGAGAAAATACTACTCAATTTTACACACAAACATAAATCTTGAAAAAAAAAATTAAACGCATTTTCAAAACAGTTATCAATTTTTTATATGTTATGTTTGAAAAATGTTATTGTGCCTTGAAAATATATTTTTATTGGTATTTATACATCTAATGAGAAATATATTTTTATACTCGAGTATTGAGAATGCCTGAATTTCGGACATATTTGGTGGAAATAGAAGAGAAGAGACATTTTATCCATTCGTCTGATATTGTCAAAAGGATCATTTTATTTCTATTCATTCGTCCATAGAAGTGTAAATTTTTCTTCGAGATTTCAGGGATGTAACCAATGAGTATTATATAACTGGATTAATTTATTTAATACGTTATTTTACCAGTCATACAATACTTTTAACCATTCAAACTTGGATGAAATGATAAATTAATAGTACCACGAAGTTGCACACTGATTGATGAGTTATTTTAAAACATTGTATTTCAAATTTTATTATATTTGGATTTAACGATTTGTACATAATTTACTAAACATGAAGAAATTATTTGTGAACTTGTGTTGAGTTAATGGTGGTAGGTTGCATTTTTGATACAGAGAAAAAATCAAACAAATTCTCAAATGAAAAACCAATACAACGTCATCGCCAGGAAGAGAAAAAACGAATATTCGAAATAATAGTAATGGATAACTAGGAGAAATACACCATGGCTCATATAGGAGATTTAATGTTTTAAATTCCCTTTTCGAAACACCATGAAAAAATAACGAAATCTCTGTTGTAATAGCCATAAGGAATCTCTTGCGGAGCGCAACATGAGACCTTGATCGGAGTTGCTGAACATTTTTGACGAAATATGAGTGGGTGGTTGAATAGTTAAGAATGGCTACGATGGAGATTTTTTTTGTATATTCTTGATTTTGATTCATTCACAACTAACTTTGAATATCGATTATCACAAAGCTATTGTGTTAAATGTGTCATTTGAATACTAAAAAAATATCTAAAAGACGGAAGAGCGAAAAGCCTTAATAATATAAGAGTGTGAACGATGAACTGTATGAACACGGGAGAAGTTAAAAGTGTGTGCCAGGATAGAATGAAACGGAAATATGTTCCATCTGCTTACCCCATTACGTGATGATGATGAGAATTTAAAAAAACTTACGACTTAACCTAGAAATTAATATTTTATTTTCCTACATTGAGATCTACTAATTTAAATTCAAAAGCGCTGCTCAGTTACTAATGTCGTTTCATGAATGCTCAAATGGATTCAAATTATACTGGTTTCAATGCTATTAAAAAAAATCGGGTAAAATGGATGATAAATTGACAATTGCATGTGAATGCACGGGTATAAATTTAGTCTGCAGATAGTTAAGATACCAAAATAAGACGTTTAAATCAAATAAAAAACAGCATTTGAAATATCCGGTAGAAACAGTCACAGCTTCTCATCTTCTCTTTCTTTCTCACAGTCGGCTGTTTAAGTTTCTCATTGAAATTACATTAACATTTGAGAAAATCTTTTATCAAAAACGAGAAATTAATATGGAAAGCTGATTGACGAATTATTTTCTTTGCTTTCGTAAAGCACGTATTTTCTTGATTTTTTTTTGTTATTACAAAGTATTACAAATTTGATAAAAAGACACACAGCCTACGCGGTAAATGGTACATTTCAACACATCCAAACTAGTGATTCGAATATGTTGAAGAGCGTAGCAGGAGGAAATAACTTTTTTTAGTCCCATCTATCGATTCTTCAAGCTTTAAACCACTTGTTTGTCATAGCACGTATTGATAATATTACCCCGCACGCAAAGAGGCAACAATACTACTAGCACATAAATAAGGCTTTTGAGTATTGTTAGAAGACGAACTTTTTGTTTCGGGTATAATCGAGAAGCAAACTCCCGGGATAGATGTCTACCATTTTACCAATTAGGCGACGAAAATGTAAATTACAGTAGCCAATACTGCTTTTTAAAAATGAATTACAACCTACTCGAAAGTGCTTTTTATTTTTAAAAGAACTCAAGGTACTGTGTAATAATGCATACCGAATCATATTTAGGCTGCCAAGATATTGTAGTGCTTCAAAGATGTTTGCTCAGGGTGGTATGCGTTTGTTTGATATTTAGAATACATGAGCGTATAATGCAAACTGACTAGATATAGAAATGCAGAATGTGGTTAGCAAGTAGATAAATATTTACTATCACGAAAATTAAAAAGTCTTAATAAAATATATATATTTTTTTTAATTGCCTTTTTCAATTCATTTTATTTGAAACATTTTCCCCCTTATAATTGTTTTATTAATATTTATGTATATTTATTTAACTCGGTATTATTCCATTGCTTAAATAAATGTTTTTTACAAAGCGTGAATCATGTTACACAACCTTGCACAAATGCTGGGAAATAATATTATTATTTTTTAATATATAGTACGAAGTATAAAAAAAACAACAAATCTTGTGGAGACGCCACTGTTGTGAGATTTGGATCCTCCAACCACTCCATCAGTTTCCGTATTGCGAGTAACTTTTTGATATTTTGTGATATATGATATGGCTTTTCAGACCTTTTATTTTTATTTCCCCTTTGTCACCAAGAGTGATGGACACAACTCGCAGTTTATTTATTCATTCTAATGACCTAACATTTTCTGTTCTGCCTGAGCTGATCCCGATACTGGGCCGGACAGAGTGGGTTTAATGATCCATCTGATTTTATTAAATATTTAATGAAGGATGTCATGACAAAATTAATAGTACCAAGTAAAGTATTATACATGCCAAATCACAAATAATTAAGAAACATCGTATTTCAAATTATATTTGGATATCAGTTTTTTTAAATGGCAATTCATTAGGTTGTAACACATGCAATGTCGTTTTTCTACATAAAAATATAAAATATCATCACTTTTTTAATTGATTTTTTACTAAAATAAGCTTCTCTTGTTACTATTGTTCATTTCCAACGTCCAACCAATGCAAATACCCCATTTTGATAATAATCTCCATTTTTAGAGACTATAGACACTACCAAGCCTTTTTAAACTTCTCTTTAGTTTTTATGTACGAGTAATTAGGTGCGGATAAATAAATCTTGATGGTAAAAAAGAATAATCCATTGTTGATAAGTCAGGACTACATTGTGGGTGCGCTATTGCTTCATATTCCAACTGTGTTTTTTTATTGATGGTTAATTATAGAGTATGCAGTCTGGCATTATCATGAAGCAGGATATGCCCCTGTCTACTATTAATGATGACCGTTTTTTTTTATGCATTTCATCAATTTAGTGACTACATGCATCTGCAGTTATTAATTTCTGTGGTTTTAAAAATGAATAATTCCTTTAGCAGTCTACTAAACAATCACCATTACCATATTTTGGATCATTCTTGGCTTCGTAGTATTTTAGAGATTCAGTAACGTCTATCCACTGACGTATCGTGTTCAGTTATCATCAATAATCTATTTTT
This sequence comes from Odontocerum albicorne, assembly GCA_949825065.1. Classification (NCBI taxonomy): domain Eukaryota; kingdom Metazoa; phylum Arthropoda; class Insecta; order Trichoptera; family Odontoceridae; genus Odontocerum; species Odontocerum albicorne. The sequence goes on from OX463851.1 coordinate 10,251,064, forward strand.
TGTCACAAATCACAATTTGGTTTAAAAATATGTTTTTTCATTTCTTTTTAAGAGAGTAGACAAACCTCCAAACGCCCTAGTTGTTGATCTTCTGTCAATTCGTGAGATACTCGTAACTCATCTCTTTAATTTTTTGACTTTGCCTTTTGCACCCAAATGATTTGATGCTGACATAGCTGATACGCCAAAGTGTGTTTCTAAAATAAGAATAGTAGATCTCGGATTAACTTCTACCATTATCTTAATTTTTTATCAAGAAGTTAATTATCGTTTTCTTCTCGAGGTAATTTTTTTCAGATCAATATTTCTTGAACGGGATTTTCGAAACCATCAGTGCACTATTCTAGTTTTAGTTATGCATCCCCCAAACGCTTTGATTATATTTTTACCTGCAAGGGTTGCAGTGTGTCCCAACTTGAATTCAAACAAATAAATAATCCACCCTTCACTTGAAAATACTAGTGTTTACCAGGGGGTAAAACCTGGATAAATGATACATTTTCTTGGATAATTATCAATTTTATAACACCAAATACTTAACTATTTAAAAAGAGTTAATAGAAATTCAGGTACAACACACAGTCTTTCTCTACAAAGAACAAAAATGTACTAACATAACACGACATTTCATATATTACAACCTAATACTTCAATTTTAGTGTTCCCAACCATTGAGCGATTTAATGTTCCAACTTGGAGTTATCCCGTCCAGCATTAGATTTTATTGGAGTTAGAGCTATAACTGTCATATTTCATTCCATTAGCATTTAAAGTATGATATAGGAACATAAGTGTTTTCAATCAAATAACAAATTTTCAGAATTTGTAAACTATATTATTGAATCTCAAAAAATCATAGAAAGGAATAAGCTTACGAGACAATATCAGAAATTGTTATTTCAAAACTCAAATGGGGATGGCTTGGCTGATTACTGGTCAAGATCTAAAGATTCTAAAACGTTGCAAACTAGAATGATATAAAAAATATAAAAAAAATCAGATGCATTTTTAATTGTTTTTTTTATGTCTTTTAAATAATGCATTATCGATATGTTCCTGGAAACGCCTATTAACATAATGCCAAGATTTTTTATATGTATTTAATATCACTTAAAATGTTATAAAAATGTTTTTTTTTGTACCCACCTTAGAGAGTAATTTACACAGACAGTTTTCCTTGATCACACTGGACTACTTTCAACATTGAGTCAAAGTGTAACCATATTTCAATAATGCAAAATGTATGGTTGAAATTCTTAAATTATCTATTAATGATGTTTAAATGCAACTTTTCGATTTGAAATTTTAAGGAGAGTTCAATGTTCAATATTTCAGTTATTTTGAAATGTCATAATAATAATTATTGTATTACCTTTTACTATATACAGTAAAACCTGGTGGTTTTATTTACATGTGACAATCTCTTACAATCAACCACAAAAGAGGTTAAGAGGTCTTAAGTGATAATAAGACTCATAAAACCTTTTAAATAAAATTGGGTTCCAACGGGAATCGAACCCATAACCTCCGAATCGGAAGACAGGTTTATTGTATTGTATTACACTTTTGTTGTATACAGTACAATCTGGCGGGTTTATTGCCATGTGACAATCTCTTCCAACCAACCAGAAATATGTTAATGTGACTTTAAGTGAAAACCAGACTGGAATCCTTTATAAAAACATCTGGGTACTTAGCGGGATTTGAACCCGCAACTTCCAGGCTGGGAAACAGGCGTCTTACCAACTAGTCCTCTGACGAGGGTAAGAGGTGGTTCAGGTTGACGTAAATGAATAATTTGAATTTCACGATGTTTCATAGCACATTATTTTAAGCAAAAATGTTTGATCGGTATTTTCCCAAATATTTTTGAAATAAGGAGTTTTAAGATAACGAAAATAATCCCCATTTAAAAAAAAAACACTTTTCAAAGGAATAACTTGACGATATAAAATATTGAGTTTTAATATTGAGTTTCTTTGAAGATTTTCATAGTTCAGAGAAAAAAATGCCTTTTACAAAAAGTTGTGGGTCACACAATGCATATTTAATAAATAATTGAAAACGTGTTTGTAATTTTTTCTTATGTATTAGAAACAATTATTTGAATTTCATTCATTTTTCAAAATTGGGCCCCAGTATGTGTAAAAGACTTGCACATGCTAGTGTGGGAATATTGTTGCGTTATACTAGCAGTTTTAAACTCGAAGACTTGATAAATGGAGCTGAAAATCATGTTGTCTCCCGACATTCATTGTGCTCGCATTGCTTATTCGGATATGTTGAAGGGTATCACACGCATTCGGATATGTTGAAGGGTATCACACGCATTTGGATATGTTGAAGGGTATGATATTCGGATATGTTGAAGGGTATCACACGCATTAATAAAATAAAATGAATTTAACGTCTACACAATCTTCACTAGCCCAGTTGCTAAGACACTTTACTTTCTCCTCAGGTTACAGATTCGGTTCCCGATACTATCCAACAAATAAAAGGTCCCGGTTTAGTAAACATAATCAATAACAAGAACAATACTCACACAAGTTAAATGTGTGTGAGTGTTGTTACGTCTTCACATGCAGTAGTGCTGCTAATACGTACGATTACAAACAACGAGTTCCATGTCAACTCTTATGAGTTAAACCCGAAGAATATTGTTTCCCAGCCACACTCTTTAATATGTTCGGATCATCAAGTCAGATATTTTGAAGTGTGCTTTATAAAACAAGAGGAAAATTAATTTACATAACTTTTACATTTAATTTTTTTCCATACGAATTGAAATATTTTGTATTACTCTTTTATCATATACTATACAATCTGACGGGTTTGTTGCCATGTAGTAATTCATCTTTTTCATACAACTAGAAATATTTCAAAGCTGTCTTTAGTGAAATCAGACTGAAGTGCTTTTTAAAGAAATGAATACCAGCGGAGATTTAATCCTTAACCCAGAGAGGAAGACAAATGTCTTACCAATTAGGGCACGAAGGTCATCAGTACGACATAAATTTAAAATTAGACAGTTCTATATGTGTCCAGAAGTAAGTATTCACGTCTCTATTTGATATGACATGCAATCAGTTTCAAATTGTTTTTATGATTTGGAAAATGTTTAGTACAAATAAAAATGATTCAACTAGATTTACATTTTATTATAAAATTAAGGAAAAATCGAAGCATTACACTTTTTTATCGGTTATCAGTGAAAGTTAAAAGTACTCGTATTAAGATAAAACATATAAAAATTAATCATTCTTACGATGATCGGCAATCTAACAGACCTCAATTTCTTTTTATATGTTCTCCCAAAGGCGGGCACATTATCAGAAATGATCCTCTTTAAGGAAAGAATAAAGCATCTGGCTCTGCCAAGTTATTTAAAAGATTTATGAGAGGGGGGTTCTTAAAAAATAAATTTTTGAAAATGGGAAAATCTCTTTAAATGAATGTTTTAATCCGCGGAATGTAAGCGAAAATTATTTAACCGCGTAATTTTAAGTGATGTAAAAAATGGAAAAAGTAAACTGTAAAATATAGGGGAACTTTTGGTTGCTTTTATTAAAATTTTCAAGAGTTTTAATAGTCTTTTAAGCTCGTAAGAGATTTATGTTGCGAGTTTTCATAGCGTTGTAAATAAAGTTTAAATGTTGCCTTTGCTGACATTAATATTGATTTATTGAACGTTATTTTTTCACTTTCATCTATTGATAAAATAATTGTAGATCAAACTGTATTTCATCTCATAGTTTTCACCGAATTTCTTATTCAACTTTGTCGAGAGTAATTCATAAATTTGTTACTCCAAGCGATCACTTAAAATCGATGACCATGGCCATTAACCATATTTCTCTCTTGCACAATCAATCTCTTACCCTATCTAACGCCTCTATTACTTTTCATACTTTCCACCAGAATTAACGGCACAAAGCTGTAGTTCACCTCTCACATAGTGTGTCGAAAGTATTGTTAGATACTTCTTGTATATATTAGACATATAAGTCTGTGAACCCTGAGCTCTTAAATAATCGAACAATTGGCTCTTCAGACATCCTATGGAATCCGCAAGAGCTGCCTCCAACACTACATCGCATAGGCATCAATAATTTGTCTTGTGCATGCTTTGAGTGGCCAGGTCTCCACAACATATAATAAACTGAAAAAAAACGATAGTCTGTCCTTCATACCTCCAGATCTTTTCCAGTTTACTTGACGCTATTTAAATTTCCGTATCGCAGGCACCCCCATTAGTGATCAAGAAGTCCATACTCGTATAAACAAAATCATAGACGCGCGACAAGTCTTGAAGCTCATTATTTCTTTCAGTTTTGTACGGTTATTGAACACGAGTTTTTTAGGTTCCATTTATTATGCTTTGAAAATTGTTTATCTTTAAATGTATTCGAAAAAAGTGACTTACGTGGTGACACTTTGACGGAATGAAGCATATGTTTTTGATTTAAATAATACCTTGTCTATCAATTAAAAGAAAATTTCATTACCAAATTTATTTTAACTTTTCAGTTGATTGATAATATCTTAGGATAAGTGTTAAATAAGTGTTTTAAAAAAACACAAGGAAAATTGTTTATATTTTGATTATTGAATGAAATAAATGTAAAGAAAATCTCTTAACCCTTTTTTCGATATTTTCCATGGAATGCAATTTTCAAATATATATTTTCTTAACGAAGATAAAATGTCGATATGGGGGCAAAAGAAGAAAAAGGCCCCGCAAGAAAAGGTTTGCGAAGTGACAAGAAAAGAGAATGGAGAAGAGTTGACCGAATTTATCTTTGAAGCAAAAACTAAAATATGTTCACTACGATATATGAATGAAAGCAAACGCAGAATATAAAAAATAAGATTTATATTTTTTATCGACATAAAATATGATGTATATCGAAATGCTGACATCATGTTCCATTCAATTTCAACTGTGTTGCCAACACTATATCTATATTCCATCAGCCCAGAAAGATGCAACCGCAGTAACATCAGGGTTTTCTATCTGTGAGTCTTCTTCTGAAGGGTACAGTGGGCAGGTGCGACATTGATTTAATTTCACCACACATCAATTTTTTGGGTCCTTTGCGTCAATACTCTGAGGAGATTATGTTTTCATCTACTCACGTAAGAATCTAGGTGATTAATAACATATATCGCAGTGAAAATATTTTAGTTTTTGTTTCAAAGATAATTTCGGTTAACTCTTCTCAATTCTCTTTTCTTGCACTTCGCAAACTATTTCTTGTGGAGCATTTTTCTTCTTTTGACTCCATTTTATATTTTTTTAAAACACTTATTTAACGCTTTTTAAATATTATCAATCAACCGAAAAGCTAAAAAAATGTTGTAATAAAATTTTCTTTTAATTGATAGACAAGGTATTATTTATATCAAAAACATATTATGCTTCATTGCGTCAAAGCATCACCACGTAAGTATGTAGGCGATTAAGAGATCTCCATACCGTCCATGGTAGGTGGCGTCCCACTGCCAGGCATTCCTACGGCTGTATCCATGTATGTAAGCTTTAAGTTCTAACTTTCCAGGAATCAATTCGCTCATATCACCGAATGGACAGTATCAATTTTTTTTAAATATTTTATATCTCCACATTACACGGATTTCTCCTGTTATATAATGTGGGTTTAATTTTATATTCACATGGAAGAATACTAGGGAGGTTTCTTTTCACTGTGCTAGGAGTAAATTAATTAATGGTGCTGAGAATTCATTCACTGCATTCACTGCAATCGATTCAATATCTCTAAACCGCACGTCACTGAATGTTGCCATCACATTGGTTCTGTAAGTGGGTAAATATAATGTATATTTTTTTCTTTGCATCGTTGTAATCATCGGGAAGATAAAAACTAAATGGTTGTTATATTACGGGTCAGTTGAATTTATTGCCTTCTAGTTTCGGGGCTTCTATAATTGCATACCGTTGAAAATTTACGAGTATATTATTGAAATAAAACAAGTTCATTGCCTTGAACGTTTTCGAAGTTCATTTTTGATATCTAAATCATTTTTCAAGAGTAAATATTGTGAAAACATCTGAATTTCGAAGAAAAATACGCATGTTAATGATTGTCAGACGACTTATGCCTGATAAGCAGGATGCTTGATTCCATAAGATTTTATTTACCATTTTCAATGGCATAAACCAAATGCATAAATCAATGTAGGAATTAAATTTAGTTTATCCACTGATATTTCTTGATGGAACTTCATTTTAACAATTGTAAAACTTAAAACAAAACTGTCATATTCTGTTTTACTAACTTTTTTGCCTTTTAACTGGTTTTACTCTAACAAGTGCATTCTCACAATGGTGAATAAATTCACATACTTGTTCAACTACCACCTAAACTTGCTAATTCTTTGTAATTTATTTTTATCAAATATCTAGCTTTACTGAATTTCCCTAATTAGGTTTGTAACCAGAGTCAGTGGTCTAATTCTTATCTAGCTCTATTGAATTTCTTATACGTATTACGTCATTATTATGACGTAATAATCTAGATATCTCCCCAAACATCGAAGGCAATATAACCGGTGCCAATAGTAAGAGTCGTTCTTTATTATTATGTTGTTTACATTGTCGTTTTATACAGTACACTCTGACCAGTTTGTTACAATGTGTCTATTTCTTTCAACCAACCAGAAAGATCCACGGAAAGGTCACGAAGACAAGATGAAAGGAGAGGAGGATTATTGACATACCAGTTTAGTTGCAGACGTCATTCTAATTTTTCAATAGTTTTTTATAATGTAATGAGTTTTATAAAGGTTTTAAAACATATAGTTTGCCAAACTGCGTAACAATGTTTTGGCATTGACCTTTGCTACTTTTAATAAATTATAACCCTTTTATACAATAAATAAAACAATTAATATAAAGAAATTAACTAAGTTCAATTCAAAAGTGGAATCGAAATAAATTGTCCAAATTTCTCAGTTAACACAGAAATTCAGAGAATATTATGATATAATTATAATACTGATGATTATATAGATCCGAAAAGGGTATCTTATGCCACTATTTAATCCATTAAAAGTTCTAGAAACTACATCTCGCAGCATTCTCACACTTTTCGCCATGTTCATTCTCGGAACCGTTTAAAGTTGCCCTGCCGATCATATCACTTATGAACTGCCTTTTTATAAATGAAAAAAAGCGCGCTCTCGAGGTGATATTTTGACCTTGACGACCTTCGTGGTCTAGTTGATAAGACGTCTGTCTCCTTACCCGGAGGTTGCGGGTTCAAATCCCGCTAGAACCCAAAGGCCACTTAAATATCTTTCTGATTGTTTGGAAGAGATTGCCACATGGCAATACGCCCACCAGGTTGTATTTTATACGACGAAAGTGTAATATAATACAATATTTTCTTACAAAAACTCATTAGAAGTTATACCTCTGAAACCTAGTCAGAAAGATGCTTGATTTCCACCCGGAGATTTCCGGTTCGACCCCATGTGGTGGTAAATAAGTTAATCCGTAACATTGTTTGACTGGTAATGTTACCAATACGTTCAATAACACACCGCGAATTCCATATTTACTCCAATGGTTATAAACCCGAAGACTTCATTACTGTGGACAGAGACTTTAATATGTCAGAACCACCAATGCGAATATGTTGAAGTGTGCAACACGAAAACAATGCAAGTCATCTATTTGTTAATAAAATTTAATGTTTGTTACCAATTTATGATAATATTGGTTAAGATTTGATTTATTTTCGCTGTTAGTATTTTTAAAATAAATTACGTTTTCTGACGATATAAGTGGCGTGTGCGGCTTTATGAAGCACATGAAGACATCCTTTTGTGAGAGATCTTTTTGATTATACGAGTATATGAACATTACAAATATACACTACATTCCATCTAAAGCCATATGTGTTACTATCACATATCGGAAGGTTTCTTTGCAGTTCGGCTTCCCTAAGCAAGTTTTCTGCGGTTTACTTTCAAATAAATATGTTTTTAAAACTATGCAGATACGAAGAAGTACCGAATCTAATATCCGCAGCTACAACCTTGCAATCCTTACACTCAACTATATTGATTTATATGTATTTTATAATACATTAAATCTGTCAAAAATAATAGTGTGAAGAATTTCGAGTTAGAGCGCCCTTGAAGAAAGTCTGCTCCCTAAACGGGGCTATATCAATGTTCCTTTTATTATTAATTAAAATAAAGTTTTGAAGATTTGTAGAAACTTGCACGCTACGGAATTTTTCTTTTATTTGTGCGTCGTATGAAAATGGTTTAAAGCAGAACATTACGTCCTTAATATGTACTCGTATACCTATGCACAAAATGGTTCGGTGAAAAATGTGTTGTTTTGGGCGCGAAGCAGCTTATTTTTTGCTCAAATAAATTAAGTGCTTTTCCACGCAAAATTCAGCGCTGCTTTCAATTTAGAAGATTTCCTATAAAGCGCACATTAGCCAGGAGCAATCTCATCAAGATATTGCGCTTCATTTTTGTTATATTAAAAGCAGTTTTTCATCTCCAGGTTACCTTAATCTCTCGCTGATGCCACATTAGACTACGAATCTATTTAACAATTCTTTATTGTCCCGTTTTATTCTTTGATGTCTTAGCCAGAAAATATTACTTAAGTTAAATATTCTTTAAGATATATAATACATACATACATACATCTTACGAGAATGTCTTTTTTCGTGGTTTATTACAAAACAAACTGTCTCTTGAGTACATTAAATAGATTATAAATCTGATAATCTAGACCAGTGAAATTTTCATGCAAAATTAAGATTAAAAACCATTCACACTTCACCGCGAAGCAATAAAACATTATTTTTAAAGCAAGTTATAAACTTAAAAAAAAAAGAAAATTGTAGAGTGAAGAGAGAAAACAAAAATGAATTTATTATAATACGAGTAAGTCAATAATGCTTTCCATTCTTTAAAGAGAAAGATAAGTGTTCATAAAAATTTAAAGGAAAGGAGACAGTATACAATGAAAGAAACTACTGTAGTACAAAATATTTGAGGATTTTTATAAATTCGATCCACTACTAGTTCTTACTCACACTTATTTGGCCATACATCGACACACTACATATTATTTTCAATGCATGCATTTTTATCGCATTTACTCGATTACCCGCGCACGTTTCACTCTCATACATCAATTTGATAAATTGTTGTTTCTAAGAGGAAAACAAATAAATACTTCAAAATAAACTTAAATAAAAGTCTCATTTCGCTTAATAAGAAGAGTATTGAACTATTACTTTTCATGGAGCAAATCCTTTAAAGTGATTTTAAAGCATGTACTCGTATTCATATTTCATGTGAGAACTGAATTTTTGAGTTTTAATTGAATCTTTAATTTTATTACCAACTTCATAAAAACATGTATTAATACACTAAATTGCATCAATTATGTTTAACTTATGAAATGATTTTGAAATATTCGTATATTTGTTTTGATATAAATAACTTTCCGTATATTATAATTTATTATTTCTAATATTCCCTTTTTCCTGGGGGGCAAGGTCATAACACATATTATATAATATGTTGGATATTGACAAGGCAAAGGTTATGTGCGTGGATAGAAAGGAGTGAAGATTTTGTATTGTATTGTATTACACTTTCGTTGTATACAGTACAAATGGGTGAGTTCTGTGCTTCAACTAGGGCAGAGGTCGGCAAAGTGCGGCTCCGGAGCCGCATGCGGCTCTTTGGCCCCTTAAGTGCGGCTCTGGCACAAATATCCACAGGCAAGCGTAATTGCGCAAGATTCTTCCCTTTTTCGGTTCTACATATTCATGCGAACAATCGTTTTCAAGCATGAACTTTATCAATAGTAAACTGAGAAGTCGTCTTATTGATGAGAACCTGGAATCGTGCCTAAAATTAAGAATAACATACAAACATGACTTACTTAAACTTTCCAAGGAGATGCAAGGACATTGTTCACATTAAGTGTTTGTCAGTCATTGTCATGATTTAAATTTATGGATTCCTTAATTACATAATATTTTTTATCAAAGAATAACATTTTTATTAAGTACGAAATTAAGTTTTATTCAGTGTACCCGTAATTTAATGAAGTGCTAAAATTATAATAAAGGTTTGCTAAATTAATAAACCGATTTGGCTCTCAAATTTTTTTTTAACATAGTTATGTACTCGTACATATTTGGCTCTTTGGCTAATAAGTTTGCCGACCACTGAACAAGGGGATTAACACTCTGATACAATCGGTACATATGTTACACTTTCAAGGTGGGAAGCGATCGTACCCTGATTGAATAAGGAACAGTTTAAGGGGGGAAAGGAAGTTTAATGTATATTATTTTATAAGAACTTATTACCATGTCATCTTCTAACCAACCAGAAAGACGATAAAGGGGTCTTAAGTGAAAACCAAACCAGCAACTTCCGAGCTGGAAAACAGGTGTCTTACTAGCAAGGTTATAGCGGTCATTTTTCCTCTTTACCAAACTCTTAAGGCATCTAGCGTGATATTGTGTATGTAATGTATGTGAGATTTGTGATTCAGGTTTCCAACAGCAAAAAACATATCATACCTTCTTGCTGGAATGGCGGTGGTATCGCGCAGGGTGCAGCAGGCAGACGTATCTGTCAATGGCCATGCACACCAAGATCACCGCACTCTGCTGGCTCAGGGCGCCTCTCAGTAGGGCCTGCAAGATATAATTATAATCATATTAGCAAGGTTTTGTCTAAGGCTAGCAGGTAAAGGTTGGAAGTCCAATATATTAACGTGATACCATAATTCATGCATATTATATTCCTCAACAACATTTGGTTCTAAAGTAACAACTACCAACGAAAATTGACAGTAGTATTTGTTCATACAATCGCTTACGATTTTGTTCATACAAGCTCAATGTAATCAGTAACAGATTTTACATTCTTCACCCATTCTTGATCGAGTTGCCTTAATGAACCGCTTTGCAAATACTGTATAACGTTCAAATAAAACACTTACTAAACTAAACACAATACTTATTTGCATATCATTTGACGGTTTTATGAGAAAAAATGTAATGCCATTAAAATATCTACAAAACACTTGAGTTTGCAAATAAAGAATGATTGTTTTGTTAGATAGATTTATCGACCGATAAATTATTGCAAAACGTCTTTAAAACAACCACAACACTGGTGAATAAATTACTTGACCGGTATTATGATCTCACATCACTAGTCAATTACGTGGTTTTTTTATACATTTTGGTTTTATTGTATTTAACAGAAAAAATATTAAAAAACATAGTTTGATATTCAAGACACGCTCATACCATTTCTCTTTTACTATATATTAAAAACTATTTACCCGTAGGCTGCAAATACCCTATTAAATGGTGTGTATATTTCCCAGAAATATAACTTAACCGCTGCGCGCTGGAAGAATAATGCGGGTCGAGCTCCGCGAAGCGTGCCGAACACATTTTTGGTATTTGATTGATTGAACTGAAAAAGCACAGCAGACGAAGAAAGTTAAAGAAACGTTGAACGATTTATTTCAGACAACATATTATATTGTCTTTGATGTTTTGTCAGGTACGATTCGTGACAATTTCGAGGATTTGTTCGTCACCAAGAATGATGGCAATACGTTAAATTTAACTGTCAATGTGTTGTGAACAACCCATCACGTTAAACCTTTAGTATACTTATGACAGTTTTCTATTCAATGTCGAATTAGGTTTGTTTATAACAGTGATTAATTATCTTCAAAACTCAAGTCTTTGTAAAATATTCTAGGTGGTATTATATTACATCATATATAATATATAACAAAGACAAAAATCTATATGAATACGACCATTACACAGGTTTATTTAGTCAATCTTAAACTTATTTTGCTTCGAATAAAGTAATTTAAAAAAATTGCACATTCATTTGATTCAGTATTACATTAAAACATTCAAGAAGGAACACAGATATGCCATAAATGTTACCACCTAGATCGGTATACAGCCTGGCATATCATTTGATTCAGTATAAACAAAACCATTTAAGAAGGAACACAGATATACCATAAATGTTACCACCTAGATCGGTATACAACCTGACATATCATGCCCATCGCAACCGTGGTTAAATAAGCTCCTTCAAAGGCGTGGTCTATGCGATTTATGATCCTGAAAATATTTTTTTTAGGGCGTTTGGCCCCCAGGCCCAATGGAAACCCTAAGGATGGCTCGTCCTGGAGTCCAATTAGCGAATATTTGTCTCTTTTAGACAACTGAAAAATACTAAGGTTGTATCAATTTCAAATTCAACACAAGTTTTTTTTATTAAAGGGAAATTAAATGTTTTTTTTTTAATTTAAAAAGAGTCTTAATTATTTGAGAGTTTTTGGACATAATAACTTAAAATTATAACTTATCTTGAGATTAATAAAAATAAAAATAAGTAAAACTTTAAAATTTTTAACAAAATACCGATTTATTACATTCCCTTCAAATAAAACCACAAAACCTGAAAGTGATATATACGAGTTCAAAACGTGTTAAGATATCGAGAATATAATGTGTAGTCAAATATATCGAGAATATAATGTGTAGTCAAAGATATCGAGAATATAATGTGTAGTCAAAGATATCGAGAATATAATGTGTAGTCAAAGATATCGAGAATATAATGTGTAGTCAAAGAAAAACAAAAATTTAAACAAATAAACTTCTAATATGAAATTATTGAAATAATTTAAATAAAAGTACATATGTTTCTTTTAAAATCGTTACTGTATATAATTTGAGAAGAAATTTGGAAACTTTATAACGTTAAATTTTAAATCATTATTAAAAACCTTTAGTTTGGAAAAAAAGAACAAAGGATTGAAAAAACAAATATTATGTAACATGTAAATATGAGTAAAAAGAAGATAAAGGATAATATGGCTGGATCAAATGAGTGGTATTTCGAAAGCAGATAGTGTAAAATGCCAAAGAACTCATAGGAGTTGTACGAGAATGTGTATGGATATAGACGAGACGAAGGTTTATGTCATGATAGAAAAGTCTGGTTCTCTCTTCTCTCTGCCTAACCCGACAAGGGAACGGTCTGATGGTATGTTTGTAAAATCATTAAGAATATAAACACTACACATAATTATGAATTACATAAAACAATGTCAAAACTCAATGTGATATTTGCAGTCTATGGATAATTTTTTTTTTTAAATAAATTATTTTTAACGTTGTATTAAAGCAAAAAAATTAAAAAACTTGCCCTGGTCGATTGATGGTGTTGTGATGCCATGCCAGTAAAGTCATTCACTCGGAGACAGACGGATAGAAGTGTTCTTTGAGATGTTTTCTTAACAATATTGAACTGAAATTGTTAATTATGAATAAAAGCTTACATTTATCGGTCGTTAAATTTATCCATCATGACAAATAGTGTTTTTATGAAATTGTTTTTTAAGAACATTTATTCCTTGCATTTATAATACTGACATTTGAAATATAAATAAGTGCTTTGTTTGGTGCAGTAAAGTTTGTATGAATACACTTAGATACTATACAATAATTGCAATGTACTTATTTTAGTCCAAATATTTAAAACGGACGAAACTTGTAAAACCTTATACATACAACGCAAGTTTGTATGTGCAAAATCGTCTGCGATTGTAATAGGTTAGTCAAAAAGTTTTGAAAACAAATAGTATGAACAAATATGGCTGCCACATTGCGTCGGGAGTTGTTACTTCACAAACTAAAATGTGAGCAAACGAGTGTTGTGATGGCCATTTTAAATTTGATTATTAATATTGATTTGTAAAAATCATTTCTGGTGGAAAAAAGCCATGTTTCTGACTCTTGGTTTTTTGTTTTTGTAAAAATAGAAAAATATTGAAAAGCACAATGATTCTCTAGTAGACAAGCATATTTCTCGCATTTGTAAACAAATCATCAAATTAAAAAAAAAAACAAAAAGTCATTTTGCACCCATAACTGACGGTTAAAAAAATAAGGCGTATTACTAAAATCACATGATTTGAAACTACCATAAATCTTTACTTTTAAAAAATTCTTATAGAAATATATATTTTGAATATATTTCTTGAAATAAGAAAGAGCATGTTAAAATTAAAAAAAATTTTTTTTTCATTTAAAAGCTTTTATTATAATTGAAACGGTCATAAAAGTCACCGAGTATTTATTTTGCGTGAAAAATGTATGATTTAATGTGTGTAAACATTACAAAAAATATTAAAGAAAAGTAATAATTCGTTCGAGCCATTTCCCATACAATCGTGTAATCTAAAAACAAAATCGGGTTCATAATTCACAAATAATGTTTGAAAGTATCATGTAATAACAATATTTTAAATGATAACATTTTTCGTACACCCCTGGGGAATCCCAATTAGCTAACCACTGCTTGTGAATTGGTGTTTCGCGGAGATTAACCTTTTTTTATAATCTGACTTAAATCGTTCAAATTTCATCACTTTTTAAAATGTTTTTTTATAATATTTGAAAACAAATCAGTTTTGGTTTTCGTAGTCCTTATACGGAATAAAACACTAACATTTTATTATTAGTTGCTTAACAATCAAGACATGTGGAAAAAGTAAAATAACATCTGCATTACAGTATCAGAAAAGTAATATTTACTCAAATTAAAATAACATATGCATTACATTATTCGAAAAGTAATATTTAGTCAAATTTATGATTCCATATTTTTCGAAAGAGGGAAGATTTAGAGGGAATTTTGTATTGTATGATGAAATTTAAGGCACAAACGTTATCCGTATATATGCATCTTTTAAGAATATCTATAATTTATTGAAGTAAAATTGGAGGAGCCATGACCCATTCTGAGTTGATGATGATACAATTATTTAATTAAGTTTTTTAATTAAATTCGCAATTTTTTTTTTACAACTTTAAGACATAGAAGATAACAAAAAAGGCATAAGGTTTCTGTATAACACGTGTATTCTATTGTACCGCTTTTTGATTGTAGACAGTACAGCTTGAAGAGCTTTTTTCCATGTGACAATATTTTCTAGCCCACCAGAATGATGTATAGACTGTAACAATTTAAACAATGAGAACAAACGCGAATCGAACATGTAACCAGCAGCCGTAATACAGGTGTGCTACCAACAAACTACTCGTAGACCACGGAGATCGTAATACAGGTGTGCTACCAACAAACTACTCGTAGACCACGGAGATCGGAGATCAAAGTAGGTTCAGGATTTTTCGATTTCAAAACTGGGAATATATTTTTATAGATACAATACCCCGTTTTTTTATTTCTTTTTAAATTGGGCGAATTCGAAACAGAGTATTGAAACAAAAATAAATAGCATAACATATATAAGCAAACATTTTAATAAGAAAATTATTCACTAACATCATGTGAACGTTCAATCCAGGTATAACCTCTTGTGGAGAGGAATAGTGTCAATGAATCTTAACTTTGAATCTGTGACGGAAGTCATCCATGCCTTAACAAGGTTCTTGAGCTTTCCGACAACTTGCATTGCAAATTAACTTATCGATGTAAGCGAAAATATCACTAAATTGGCTTCTTCTTGGGTGGACTCGATATAGTCCTGTTCTAATGACACGAAGAAAGCAAAAAAATACCGAAATATATATGTCAATTATTCTGACCATTTTCAATGCATTCCACTCTGCGTCTTACAAAGTGACAGTCATCAGAGCCAGGTATTCAATTGCAGGCATGCGAGAACCAAATCTTATTGTAACTCTTTGATAATCAATTAGGGAAGAAGTATTTTTATGTAATATTTGTTATTGATGGCAACATATTTACCGCAAATTTGTTTAATATTTATCTTCCTCTGCATGTAGATAATATGTATTTCTAATGTAATTTTTCAATTGGTAAATTTAAAAAACAATATGTTTATTCACTTTTGTATAACTTACATTGACTTACTAGAAATGTTCTTACATTTTTATTAATGTTAAAGCCCTATGGGCATATTAACTATAAGTGTTTTCTCGCTTCGTCAAAGTAGCCTTTACCGGCTTTTTAAGTTTAAAGATTAAAACGTTTAAGAAACACTGGACATAGGGGAGTAATATAAGGCGTAACTGGACGTAATTGTGCAAAACAGACCTATCCCATATGTACCTGTTCTTAAATAATCGAGGAAAACATTCAGCTACTTTCTATGGACTTCTATGAAACAATTGATTTTAAACGGAATTTAACCACAGCAAATTCTTTAATATGGTTCGATATTCTTGTACATATAGGGTTGATATATGTTCTGTCGACATTTCAAATAATTAAAAAAAAAAGGTTTAGCGGGTTGTGTCGTTTTTGTAAATATAACTTCAATTTTATGCTTACCTCTAGTGCGTTACTTTTTGCGTTGTACGAGTATAATGAGACCCTTATAATAATATTAACTTTTAACATGCGCAATATTTTCTTGTGTAAATAAATTTAATTGAAATGTAAAAACAAATATAATTATTTTTAAAGATTGCTCCTTACGAAAACATTTTTAGTTTCAAAAGGTTTCAAACTAATCAGCATTTGTGCAATCATTCTTAAACTAATGAATAAAATGAGTAAAAGGTATTTTTAAATTTATATTTTAGAAGAGAAACTGAAATAAAAAATTAAAAGATTATGGAGTCGCTTTGATTGACTGATCCTATTTTAATGATGATTTAAATTTGAATGACTTATTCGGTGAATAACATTTGAATAACTGCAATCACGTACAATATCTGATATTTCCACTTCTGGACTATGTGCAAATCTATTATTTGGATATTACGGAGAAACAGTATAACAAATTTCAGCGTCTTCAAAATGGAATCTATCTTTCATCTGAGAAACTACGATTATATCAGAAATAAATTAATGGGTTAAATGTCAGAAATAGACGCAAAATTTACATAGTGTCACTATTGTATAATATCCTTAGCTGTCCCGCCCCCTGCTTATCTATCTGGAAATATTTAGCTGAGATTGTTTATTGAGTTTTCTAGTTTAAGGCACTTTTTTACGTCGTTCTTTACTATCCGTGCAGTGATACTCTGCAACCAGTTATCAACTAATGAAACCAATAATAACTCGTTTCATCATTAGCATGTTATAAAAGTGATCGATAGAACTCAACTCAATCCCAAGGCAGTAATGTTAAGGTTTCATTCGCTATTTTTCTTTCCTCTTCAGCAGCCCTTCCTGTTATTCCCTTTGATTCATAATATCTCATTTTTGTTTTTGGTATTCAGATTGTCATTTATTTGTACAAATTAAAAATAATTTATGCAACCATGTTAACTTACTTTACACACTTTTATATGGTTGGTTAAAGGAGCCTACCACCTGGCAAGTAGGCCATCATATTGCTTTACAATGAAGTGTTAAATAAATAAATGTTTGAAATGTACTTGATTCTTCTCTTGACCAAAATTCATATTTTCTATGCCTATATTCAGCTTCGTGTTGCAGATTTGCTTTCTTTAACTTTTCTATAGCAATAACCAAACCATCTCAAGATATCTTTCTTAATACTTATTATTATCTTTACACGTGACTTTAACAAAACAAAATGTAAATAAAAATTTAACAAAAAGTATTGTTATATTTACCGTGGTATCGTTTGTTTAAACAAAGCAAATACTCGTAAGAATGTGGATCAACCATTCCGAATAAGTACAGAAATCAAATTTACACGTATAATTTAAGAATTTTCTACCCGTAGTGCAATCTTAGTCTCAATATCAGGAAAATTGCACTTATCATCTTTGTGTAAGTACATATCCTAATATGCAGTAAAACTAAGACGTGGCAAAAAAGTAATGAAAGTAAAAAAAGTGTAGTAGAAATTTGAACGTTGCGCTGAATATGTGAGAAAACAATACATGACAGAATAAAGGATGAAAGAATGCGGATTGAGAGAAGATGTGGTGCTAATGACGAAAAAAAGAAGCATTGAAATGGTTCCGCCACGTAGAAAGAATGAATGATAGAATATTAAAAAAAAATTATACGATAAGTTTAAAAGATAAAGAGTTTCGGGACATCTATAAAGTCGAACCAAGACTAAATAAATCAAATCCTGAAAGGATGCAACAAGAGGGAAACACCTTTATAATAGGAGGGTTTACATGGCGAGGTATATGGATGGAACATTATCGAAAGGTGTTTGCCTGGATAAAATGAAGAGATGATTCTCTGTTTCTCCCAATATGGACATGGCGTGATGGGGATTATACTCGTACATATGAATTTCAAAATATTCTTTTTCATAACACAAAGAGGTTTATACTTTGAGGGATTCGTATAATGTGCAAAAAAATGTTGATTATAGTCAAAATAAATTGAATATGTATGAAGAAATAATCGATGATTAATACATATAGAGTCCAAAAAAATTTAATTTTGTTGAATGTCTTTTTGAGAAAGAGAGAAAGTACCTACTGTGAACAATATGGTGTGTGCGAGTGTATGGTATATAGTATGGCACTGTGCCATGCCCTTGCTAATTGAATCAAGGACTTGATTATACGTTAGTTGAGGGATTTACAGTATTTAACATTTGTTTTTACAAAATACGAAAACAATTGAAATAACTGATAAAACTATTGGTATTAATAGTTTCTTAATTGCTTCAAATAAGAAAATATTATTTCTCATATGATTTTGTTGGATATAATTAAAAATGCGTTTGTTGAATATTATTAAAATAAATCTGTTTGAAAATATTTCGTCTGTTAACAATACTCGTTTGCACTAGACATGTGTGAGTGAGTGTTATTGTTTCTTCACGTGCGATGATGAACGGCTAGTTCCGTGACTATTTTATTGATTGTTATGCCTCGAAGGTGTAATTAATGGGGTAGAATATAATATAGTCAAAGTAATATGTTCAAAGTCAGATCGGATGTTTGGGGGTATCACAAAAATGATTTTTTTTTATTTACCACGTAAAATATGAAATATATATTGGCAAAAATGTATGTAAAAGAAGGAACATATTTTTTTCATTATAAACAACCGTTTTTCAATCAACGGGTGGTGATTTCCCAGGGGTTGCCACCCACTGGTGAAGTATCAGGGGAGTCCCGAAAATAAAAATTACCTTCGTGTACAATAGGAAAATAACACTTATCGTCTTTGTGCATATGGATAAAAAAATATTAAGTGTAAACAGGGGGGTCGCGAAGTCTTCATATATATTTTTTTATCGTTTGGGTGATCGCAAGGATAAAAACGTTGATAAACAATGTTTCAAATAAAATTGTTTGTTATATCCTAATTTATATCAATACCTTATAGTGCATTTGTTTGGGTGATCGCAAGGATAAAAACGTTGATAAACAATGTTTCAAATAAAATTGTTTGTTATATCCTAATTTATATCAATACCTTATAGTGCATTTGAATTAAAAGAGCGCTTTGTTATTCCGGTTACTCAAAGAGCGCTCTAAAAATATAAGTCAGGCTGCTACTAAGCGCCAAGACAAAATATTTGTATGCAAATGCTTCCAATTCAAACTAGTTAAGTATCCGTCGGGAATCGAACCCAGGACGCTGTATTCCTAAGCAAGAATTCTAACCATTAGACTATGACATCAACATGACTCGCATAAAATCGTCTTAACTTATTAATTTAATGACATTTGTCATATAACTTTTTAATCTAATATTTTGTCTCATAAGATTTGTTGTCTACCACGAGGTTCGAAGATCGCACCTACAAGATTCTTTTGAGTCTACAATTATTGATAACGATGGATGGGAAACTGAAACCACGAGAATACTAGGTATGGCGAAGAGTACTATATCGAGGTTGGAACTGATCTGCAAAACTAGACACGTCTCTCGAAGAGCGAAGGGAAGTCTTATTAAAACCCAAATTTTGTCAATATTTCTGTACGCTTCAGAAACTTGAACAATCAAGACCAGATATACTCGTACCTATAGATCAAGGATACACTGTTTCGAGACGTGATCCAGAAGGCGATTTCTAAGTGTTGCATGGACGGAACGTCAAACAAATGGCTCTATTTTAGGAGAACTTAGTTAAGCAGAGACTTTTTCAGGATTGTACTCACTCAACATCTATTACTCTCCATCTAGAGATCTAAGTTTAAGTGGATTCCCATGTAAGGTAGCGAAAAAGATACCGAACAAAGTTCTTATCTATTATAGATTTCAATCCTGTCAGAATTATACACAGATGATGGCAAAAAAGAGACGGATCGACAAATAACGAAAATTATTAATTTAATTTTGAGAAAGATTAAAATGAAATGACTTAATTTTTTCAAAACCCAAATATGATATCGTATTTTATGCTTTCAATAATGGGAAAATAAAACATTTTATAATTTTGAATATTAAATCGGAATATTTTGCGATTTTTTTTTAATCGAAACGAACCTGTTATGACAAAAATATGAAATATTTTGTCAATGGTTATTAGGCGAGGAGATATAAAAATACATACTCGTGCTTTCTTCATTATAATCTCCCATAATGCTTTCTTCATTAGAATCTAACACAGTGCTTTCTTCATTACAATCTCCCGTAATGCTTTTTAACATTTGACAGTTTTATCGCGATGTTGGGATACGCTGGTAGAGATTTTTGTTATAACTGTATAAACTGTTATAAGTGTATAAAATGTGAGACGTTTTATAATGTCTGATTGGTCATTGATAAATATGTTACTGAATTCATTATGTGTTGCAATAGGAAACAAAGTACAATCACTAAGACTCAAACAAAAGAAATAAGATCTGACTTAATGATGGTATAAAACAGCGCATTAATATTAATTCGTTTGTATGGTTGCCTCATCTGAATTGAGTATTCAGACATATAGAAGAGCGTGGCCAGGAGACAATATTATCTTTGACCTAATTCATAGTATATAGATTTAAAATAACTGGAATAGGCAAGATTAAGTAATACTAGCGTACCTGAAAAGACAACAAGTTGCACACGTTTAAGTGTTGTGACCAAACAAGCTGTTTCACCGGACTGAGACCCTTTTTTAAATTTAATTTTAGGTGCCATGAGGAATTCAATACGAAAATTCCGGAGTGGAAGTCAAACAACTTATCAATAAGGCTATGAAAGAGAAACATATTCATGTAAAAATCAATATATACAAGTAAAATATAGACGATAAAAAATAATGAAAGGAGGCTGTGAGCAAAGATTATTTGGGATAACAATGTGCGATGGTATACGCAATGTACTCGTAGTTTGTGAGTCTGGGTGTTTCATACTTGAAAGCTTCTCTCAAACTTATAAACTAAAAACAACGTACTTACAAACTTCGCCACGTCGTGATCAGTAGTTAGCACACTTTCTTATCACCCAGACGACATGGTTCGATTTACAACAGCTCCCGCACAGGCTTTACGTAAAAGCTTTTATATCTGAATTAATTGTTAGACTTTTGTTAACCTTATACAATTTCTAAGATTGCTTTCAGTTATTGACGTAACAAAATAGTATTATATACATTCCTAGAACCTTTTTGAAAATAATCATATTAGAATGATGAAAATAGCACACCTAGGTGGTTTGGGGGATGTTAAACAATAAATGTTGAATGCTGACTAAAAGTGTTCAAAACAAAAGAATGTGAACGGGAGAGAAGATGATTGAACTAAGTGAACTGAATTTTGGAAGATGAACAAGAAGCTTGCCTCCAGCCCAGGGGTTGCGGGTTTGATTTTCGTTGATATGATTTTTTTTTTCTTAAATAGTATTCCAGTCTGGTTTACACTTAAAATTTGCATTGTTCATATGTATATTGGTTTATTTTAACTGTTAACACAAGTTTTGTCTTAATTGATGTATAAATGTGTCTAATTTATTATTACTGTTGACAACCTTCGTGACATAGTTAAAAGGACACATGATTCACCAATGCGGGGTTGCGGGTTGGATAGGTACGCTTTTTTTTCACTTAAAAAGTCTGTCTGTTTTTCACTTAAGACCAGTTAAACATCTTTCTGGATGATTGGAAGAGATTGCCACTTGTTATCAAAAGATGTATCGATATTGAGGAGATTGAATATTTTTTTATCTGATTATATTATATTTCACATTTTTTGTCTTAATCTTAACATGGATGGATGGAGCGATTTGACCGTGACTAATAAGATAAATATTTAAAAACTTAAAAAGGGATAAATAGTCTTAATAAAGTAAGATTTCAAACCATACTATGGAATAATCCATAGGACGATCTTGAACCTTACCCACGCGATGAAAAAGTGTTATAAAATATAACAAATGAAATTTATTTTAACTCTTTTCCCACAATTTTGAATAAAATTTACAATTTTTGTATCAATGGAAACAATGAAATACTTTTTCCTCTGGTTGAGAAACGATTCAGAAACCCAGACGACATTTTACTATAGTTTAGAGGCAGATATAACGCATTGTTAAAGCCCTGCTTTGCTATTGATCGTTTTGATCTTGGAAATTTATGATTACCGTGGCCTAGTTAGTAAAACCCTAAACATTGTAAATAGTTAGTTTCTTAGTAGTATTCACAAGTGCTAGACGTGTACAAGTGTTGTTACCTCTTCACATGCGAAGTAATCACGAGTTATGTACCAACTCTAATGGTGCTAAGCCCAAAAGCTCGATGAATGGAGTTGGAAGCATTGTAGCCTCTCTGTCACATGTCCGAATTACGAATTCGATTGCCACTCTTCACCGTTTTGAAGAGAACCATTGGAATAAAAAAGACGTTTAAAACTCTTTGCTTAAAGACTTCACGGTTACTTGGCGTCCAAAATATACAATAAGTTTGAATAGGTTTGTCCTGCGGGGATCTCGTGTGCCGCTATGTATGGGATTCTGTATTTGCCCATCCTCTCCACAATGTCACGCCATTACTACCTCCTCTTTCTACTAAATCTGATTATTTTTGCTGTGTTCCAAGTCTATTGAATGTAGGAGTTTCTGACCCTATCAGTGATAGATTTTTCTGCGATGGTTCGTAATATTATTAAAATACTCATATCTAATGAGATAAATTATGTTATATCCTGTGCTGCTGCCATATGACGGGAATGCATTACAACGTATGAGTATTTATTTGATGATGATAATGTATGTATTTATTTAGATTTTTAATACGTGTTTTTATTATGTAATGCTTTAAATTTTGTATTCTCATTGTGTATCATAATTGGTTGTATTTTTTTATAACTATACGAGATAATCATCAGAAATGGAATATAATGCTGTATATTTTTTTCTTTAACAGAGATAAATCTATTAATATTATTAAAGTTCCTTTTGTTCTTCTTTTCGTGTCATAGGTACTACTTTCGTCCAGAATTTTATCACCTGGACATCACTTGTCATTCCACGAATCTTATTCGGTACAAGAAAAGCCACAAGCAAGTGTCGCATGGACTGCTCTTCACCGAAGATACAAAGAGTCAATCCTTCACGAACTTTTTCCGTTTTAGCGTTATTTTTGCTTCTCGTAATTCCTATTTAGAATCTCTAAAGATATATCTAGGTCCTCCAAAGCAGTTCAGAATCAAGTGATAATATTCATAAATAATTTTTTTTTTTTCAAATGTCATTGTCATAATAATTCGTCTGCAGATTCATTATTAAATTATATATTTTTTTCGTTTCGAGGATGTATGAAAATCTTCTAACAATATTTGCGTCTTTTGAAAATCCTACAGCATGTCGCACCCTTTGTCGTGTTATTTATAAATGCACGTTAACAATAAAATTACTACAATCACCCCTTGTATACTTTTAGATCAAAGAAACATCCTTGAACTGTTTGTTGGCTTGTCGCCATTTTGGCTGTCGCACAATTTTGGAATATAATAATCCGAAACGTTACGTACGAGCCTTAGCACTGTGCGCCCACTGTATTCAATTCAGAGGCGGTTTAAGATTATAAAAGCTCATATGGACAAACAAATCGGGCCGAGTTTGAATGATATGGCCTAGTGACCTATTTGGTTAGATTTTGTACTCCAAATTAAAGTTTCGGGTTCGATTTTTTATTTTATTTTCATTTTTCGTATGCTAGCATTCGGCATATCCGAATTGGTGATTCAGACACATTGAAGAGCGTGACAGGTAAACAACATTGTGTGTAGACATGAAACTCGTTGTTCATAATTAAACGTGTTCGCAATACTACTGCACGTGAAGCTAGTGTTAATACATAATTACACGTGTTCGCAACACTACTGCATGTGAAGCGAGTGCTACTACATAATTACACGTGTTCGCAACACTACTGCACGTGAAGCGAGTGCTACTACATAATTACACGTGTTCGCAATACTACTGCTCGTGAAGCGAATGCTACTACTACTACGTAATAAGCAAGTGTTACTACTGTTACCAAGATAAAACTCTTTTGCCAGATTTAGACTTTTTAATTTTTTTAACGCCATAGGGAATCCAACCCAAAACTCCCGGATATAGACACTAGTGTGTTACCACCTAGACCACGAAGGTATTTTTTTACTTAATGATTTTTTTATATATTGTATCCATAATTATTTGTAAGTAATTGCACTATGGAAGTTAGCCAGCTAAATTATATTGTTTGCACCATCGATTGATATCAATAATTTATAATGGTATACTAACATCTATATGCAAGAATATCATCACATTATTTTGCTGATAAAGGATCCTGAACCATAATTTATAATGGTACAAATAAGTTAAGTTCTCTCGACTTATATATGAACATTTTTTCAAAATTTCCAATTTCGATTGATATTAGGTCCCCACATACGAAACCGGCGTTTTGCCGTACTGGCAACTTTGATCTCAAATATCTTCTCTTTGGTTAGGAATTTCAAATTCAAATTTATACAGCTATTTACTCAAGTATTTGTGTTTCGAAAATTATAATTCATTTGTTTTTTCCTCAATTGTTTTTTTTCTTTGCGTCACTCAGTTTACAAAATGGAAAACTTGAAATATCGCGTTATTTACGAGTACGAGTTCCACCGTGGCACCAGTGCTGCAGAAACGGCTCGAAGGATTAATGATGTGTATGGCGACGGTGCCGCAAAAGAAAACACAGTGCGTTTTTGGTTCCAACGTTTTCGTTCTGGAAATTTCGACCTGCAAGCCCAACAAGCCCCGTGGAGAAAGTTGATAATGAAGAATTGAAGGCTATTGTGGAAGCGGATCCATCGCAAACCACGTCCGAGTTAGCTGCAGGCTGCGGTGTTAGTGATAAAACTGTTTTAATCCACTTGAAGCAAATTGGGAAGGTGAAAAAGCTTGAAAGGTGGGTACCTCACGAATTGAGTGAAGCAAATCAACAAACGCGCGTTGACTGCTGCGTTGCATTACTCAACCGGCACAATAATGAAGGGATTTTGAATCGCATCATTACCTGTGATGAAAAGTGGATCCTGTATGATAATCGGAAGCGCTCATCGCAATGGCTGAACCCTGCCGAACCAGCCAAACCATGCCCCAAGCGAAAATTGACTCCAAAAAAGTTACTTGTGAGCGTTTGGTGGACTAGTGCTGGTGTCGTTCACTACAGCTTTCTTAAATCTGGCCAGACGATTACGGCAGATGTCTATTGTCAGCAACTGCAAACCATGATGGAAAAGCTAGCTGCTAAACAACCGAGGCTGGTTAATCGCTCTAGGCCACTGCTGCTTCATGATAACGCTAGACCACACACTGCACAACAGACGGCTACCAAATTAGAAGAGCTTCAATTGGAATGTTTAAGACATCCACCGTACTCTCCGGACCTTGCCCCAACAGATTACTATTTTTTTCGAAATTTGGATAACTTCTTGCAAGGGAAAAAATTCAACTCCGATGGGGCAGTCCAAACCGACTTCAAAGATTTTATTGATTCCCGTCCGAATGGTTTTTTTAGTAAAGGGATCGATGAACTACCTATGAGATGGCAAAAGTGCATAGATAGCAATGGTACATACTTTGATTAAATAAATATATTATATTAAAAAAAAATCAACTTTATGTTCCTCCCAAACAAAACGCCAATTTCACATGTAAGGACCCAATATTTTGTACTCTCATTTAAAAATATCTCTATATAGTATATTTTAAGTGGAAAGAAAACGTATATATCATTACGCCATATCACTTTAAGGGTAAGAGAGGACAAATTTAAATACCTTCCTATCTAAGCAATCACCATTTGCCACACTCATACATATCGTCATTAATGTTCTTCTCTTTCACACGCTTCTTATCTTTTCTTTGGTTAAAGTTTCTTCAACTATATCCTTCCAGTGTTTCTTCTGTTTATCTATTGTAAGAGGTCTTTGACGTCATTCATTCCAGACATATTGTTTTATAAGTCTTTTAGAACTCATTTTCTCAATATATTCAAATTATCCGATATTTTCAAACCATGGATACTCGTATAGGGATGAAGAATAAGACGTTATAGTGACAGGTTTTATCTAGCGATTGTGGTTTAGTTTTTTGATATCACGCCTATATTCAAATTCGTATTGCAGATTTGTTTTGTACATATTATAGAATTTTTTTTTACTACTCAAAACACCTTAATGGATTGAATTGTGTTGTTTTTTTTTATATCGAAATTGATATACTCGTAGTTTTAAAACATATATGATCATTTAGTTTCTTTAAAAATGTTTGATAGTTATGAAATATTAACAAAAAAATCACTGATGATTTTTGAATAAAATAAAATATTTTTTCTCCATTTTTAAATTTTATTCTTTTTAGGGCAAATATTGCTTTAGTTTTCAAGATATTTGATAAGACTTGGGCTTTTTGCGTTGATGTGATGTCTTGAAAATGTTATCTAAGAAAAATAATATCTTGAATGTCCAAGGATAAAAAGTTTCAGAATATACCAGCAGGACGAGGACGTGTAAAGAAACTGATGAAAATATCATGTTTCTAAATATATAAAAAGTTTGGAAAGCCGAGAAAAGTTAAAATGGTCCAAATTCTGAAAGAGATGAGAATAATAATTTAAAAAATAAAGACGACTTGAATGAGAGATTGTGGAGAGTTATCGTAACGAATATTAACAACTAGGAATTTTAATTACAAAATTCGTGACGGCGCTTAATTTCTTAAAACCGTTCCTGGGTTTTTTGTACAATATTATCAAACATCAACATATGTATAATGTGTACGAATGTATTTTCCACAAAGTGCCATTATGCGACCTTATTATGGAATGTATGTAAAGGTTAAAGTCGATGTAAGGTTTTATTTCCAAAATATTTATATCCAAAATAAAAAAAAGGAAATAATTTTTGACTACGAATTGCACTTTTATACAATTTATTGGAATCATTGCAACAAATTCTAAATAATACATATATGAAAGAGGGAAAAATCTGTAAAAATACGGTTTCTTTTAAATTTCACTATTGCAACGATTGATGTCGCTTTAGAAAATATAAATTGAATTGTATTGTATCACATTTTCTTTGTATACAGTACTACCTGGCGCTTATTATCATGGGACTTTTTCTTCCAATCAACCATAAAGATGTTAACAAGACTTTGTGTTTCTGGTTGGTTGAAAGGACTAAAAATAAGACTTGAACCCTTTTTATAAATATTGGCTATCGTATCAAACCCACACCCCCCCCGGCTAGAAAACAGGCGTCTTACCAACTAGACAACGGAAATATGTATACAATTAGTTTATACATTTTACTACTCAAATCAAAAACCATTCTATATATCGATTCTATATTAAACTAAAAAATCATAAATAATTCTTTATATCAAATCTTTATTGATCATTCTTTATCTCAAATATATTTGGTTTTCAACGAGGGAGTTCATACTCGTAATTTGTAGTACGAGCACATAGATTGGGGAAAACAATGGATATGGATATTTCAGTTGCTTTAGGGGACATTAAAATCTGGAATATTTTAAATTTCTCAATGTGGCTCCTTCCATTCATTTTCCATGCTCATGTTTCACTTAAACATAATCTTTCAAAAATAAAATCATCAACAATGCAAGACGTTGTGATGTGGAGTTATTTGCACTTTAATGAACATTGATAATAGGTAGCATAAAAACCCATTTTAGATCTTCTTGGTAATAATGTTGACAACTGATCCCTAGGAAGTTTGAAAAATTGAGAAGTTCTGAAAAATAAACGGAAAAGCAATTATATCTATTACAGATTTTTTAATTCAAAATAATAAATTATTTAAAGAATAGTTATGAACGAAGTCATAGGTATCCTTATATCCTTGAACACTAGGCGGAAAAAAGTGCTTGTGTCGTTCGAGGGGAGTTGCACAGCGCGGGGTTCAAACCGACGACCTTCCGCACGGATGTCCGGTGCGTTATCGCGCGGCTATGCACCTCATAATTACAATTACAAACTACCAGTTTTTATCGCATATAAAAATTTCAGGATCGACTAGTTCGACGCGTAAATGGGACGTCATCCCTTAGGTGTTAGTGCTTCTTCTAGACTGATGGCCTCAAAATATATATATGGGAACTGTCACTAGTGTTTTATGTTGCTATGTCAATATAAGGTATTGCAGGCTTATTACCACTAGAAAATCTTCTCTGACCAACCAAACATGTATTAAAACAAGCCTTGAGTGAAAACCAGACTGAAAGTTTAAAATAAAATCACCAACGGAAATCGAACCCGCAAACCCCAAATTGAAAGACAGGTGTCTTAACAATAAGACAATAAGGGTCATTGTGTTCTCGTCACGTAACGATGACTACTTGTTGTATCAACATTTTGTAAGATTTGACTGTTCATGGAAGATATTGTATTTTCTGAGTGTGGGTTGCCAGATAGCTGATAGTTGTCAGCAAAACGAAAACGCGATATCTCAAAATGACATAGGAACACAAAGTACAAGTGATAGTTACCTCATAAAATGACATAGGAACACAAAGTACAAGTGATAGTTACCTCATAAAATGACATAGGAACACAAAGTACAAGTGATAGTTACCTCATAAAATGACATAGGAACACAAAGTACAAGTGATAGTTACCTCATAAAATGACATAGGAACACAAAGTACAAGTGATAGTTACCTCATAAAATGACATAGGAACACAAAGTACAAGTGATAGTTACCTCATAAAATGACATAGGAACACAAAGTACAAGTGATAGTTACCTCATAAAATGACATAGGAACACAAAGTACAAGTGATAGTTACCTCATAAAATGACATAGGAACACAAAGTACAAGTGATAGTTACCTCATAAAATGACATAGGAACACAAAGTACAAGTGACAGTTACCTCATAAAATTTAAGGTTTTCAGTCTTGCGGAAGTATTAGCCATGTGAGAAAGACACCTGATCGACTCGTGGAAACTAGTCGACCATAAAAAATGTGACAAATATTCGGGAAAATTGGAAAAATAATATTCAGAAAATGTAATATATCGTTCACTTTTCAGATCAACGCGTTTACTTTTTCAATTGTTTTTGAACTTATCAGAGATCAAAAGAATTCTCGAACTGACTGAGTTTTAGTTTGTCTTTCTTAAAATTAAAGAATTTTCCGTTGAACACTAAGAAAACGCGGCCGGTGGATATTTAAAAGTTCCGCAATTAAAAAGTATTTCGCGCCAAATTTTTAGTAACTTTGCCCATTTGTAACGGAATAGGCTTAATTTACTGAGTTATCAATTCTTAGGAGATGGCTAATGTTGCCATTATATAGAAATGAAAACTTAATGACCACGATCTTAATATTTTAGTCGCTGTCCTTAAGTTTCTTGAAATTATTTTAATCAAACGATTATTTGGGTTCACATAATAACTAAAATGATGTTACGTTCATATTATACATACTACCACATCGAGATAGGAAGAGAGGACAGAACACCAGACTTTATTATTGTAATACACATCTTATGCCTCTTCTTCGTCCATATATTTTCTGATTCAACTCTTACAATTTCTATAAATTTAAACTTTTTTTATTTTTTCAAAATATCATTTAAATTGATCCAACTATATTTTCCTAGTCTTCTTAGTTCCCATTTGCTCTTTCTCTACTACGCCCTTTACTCCCTTTTGCATTGTATATTTGTTTTATTAGTCTTTCTTCAATCATTCGTTCTACATGCCCAAACCCTCTATCATACACAGATAAATCACACAATGAAACATTTAATTCGTAATAATTATAAGTAGATAACTTGAAGAGCGGTATTAAGATAAAATATAATCCCTAGAGTGCTTCCTCTTTATATTTAAATAAATACAAAACGAAACCATACATGAAGGGTTTACATAGTAAGTTGGTTTCCCAATAACTTTCTAAAATTTAAAATGATAATTTTCTTTGCAGAAAATGAGAAAACGAACTCAACGTTTTTCATGATGAGAAGGCATACACTGCAGCAACAACCCTAAATCATCTTGATGTACACCAGAAGTAATTATTCTATAATTTCTAGAGTAAGAGCATTTCGATTGATGATGACGAAAAATCTCATTCTGCGCTGAGCGGGTCATTAAAACAAATTCTGGCTATAAAGAACTGAAAACGTCAAAAATAAACCCACATGAAACTACTGTACCTATTAAGACAGAATTGCTTGAGAAGGCGGTAGAGGATGGTTAGCATTCTGTACGGCAAGATAATTCGGTTTAATAATAATTGTTCCTGACGTACAGCAAGATAATTCGAACGAATTTTGGCGGTACTGTAATGCACTTTTGTTGTATACAGTACAACCTGGCGGGCTTATTACCATGTTGCAATATCTTCCAACCAATCGGAAAGGTTTTAAAGAGGCCTTAAGTGAAAATAGGACAAGAATTCTTTTAAAAAAATGGGTTTCAACAAGAATCGATCTCGCAATATCCGGGTCGAGAGACAAGCGTCTAACCATCTAGATCACGAAGGTGCGGTGTGTGCCTTTCCAGTATAAATATTTTTGATTAAATGTTAATCTATAAAGAAAAGAAAAAGAAAAAAATATTAACAAACTAAATGTAGTGATTTACTATGCAACAATCTATACTTAAGCTTGGACAATAAGAAAGAAACAAACGATAAATGATACATGACTTATAAATGTGGTGTTGAAGGCAGATGATCCGTATCCCATGGATCGCAAGACACACCTGAGTTTCTATCATTCAATCATTCTTCGAGATAACCGGTAGTTTTTCCACAACATGCAGAAAAAAGATTCTGGCATATTTGGGGCATATTGCCAGAAAGAACAACGAAAGTCGTAAGAGCTGGTGATCATAGGCACAGTTAAAAGAAAACGAGGAAAAGCAAGGTCTGCTACAAGATGGAATTTACAAAATACTCTTTGAACGCTGCATTTAACATTATCAAGAACCGGGAAGGATGGAAAGAGGTGATGCGGCAAATTCTATACAAAATAGATTACTACAAAGCTCAGCATTGAACTCGAGACAAAGAAAAGGACTTAAGTTTGTTCATTATAAATCCTCCTTTATAACAACTACTGATCCCTGCTAGAAACTTGACTTCCCTCTGGGTCATTTGGGTTCATTTCCTGATGGTACTAGAAAATATAAAAATTAAAAAACATAAAGTTTCGTACAGTAATTTATCCAATAACAATTCTCAGATGTGCTTGTTAATTCGGATAAGTAGAAGTTTACAGTATGAATGAATGCATTTATGAATCTCAAATATAAATCTATGTATCAAACACATCTAAGACATGATTTTTTTTGTTTCTTCTAATGTTTTTACTGATCTCAAAATAAGCACTTTAATGCGAGTTTATAATGTAAACTTGAGTTGTAAA
The DNA here is from genome assembly GCA_949825065.1 of Odontocerum albicorne. Classification (NCBI taxonomy): domain Eukaryota; kingdom Metazoa; phylum Arthropoda; class Insecta; order Trichoptera; family Odontoceridae; genus Odontocerum; species Odontocerum albicorne. Next base: position 10,282,890 of record OX463851.1, read on the forward strand.
GATTTCCCTTTTTCTTTATTTTTCTTTATGTAAAAAACTTATTAAAGATTTCCTGTCTTTTTATCGACTGTTTGTTATTTTATTTAATTATAATCAAGTTGAATTTGTCGAAAGTAGCGCTATATTTTTAAAATTTATAATTAAAAATGTAAACTTACTTGACAGGCTGGGTTGCGTGAAATATTGTTTGTCTTGTTTTATAATTAATTAAAAAAAATTCAACAACTATCCAGGAAGTTTTCATAAACTTTTTCCAACATTGACAAATTAATTTTTTCAACTTTTCAGACGTCAATTTTCAAAACTTTTTCATTTGTCTGAGAAATTTATTTAGCATAATTTTATAACAAATAAAAGCCTATCAAGGTTCAAATCGAAGTAACCGAAAATGTATTATTAATAACTGGAATGACAAAAATGATATGCCAACGCTGGAAAAGATATGGAAAGCGGAACCACGACCAAAATGCTCCTAGTCAAGTCTTTCGTCTTCAAAATATTTATGTACGGTGCGAAGACCTGGACTCTGAAAGCAAGCGAGAAACGTACAATAGATGCATTTGAAATGTGATACTGCCAAAGAATATTACCAATTCTATGGACAAGGCTTATGCGTCCATAGAACGTCCATAGAAACTTATGCGTCCATTCTCAAAGAGCTGAGAATAACCGGCAGATTACGACTTCGACGAGTCGTCCGAGTCTTTGGGCGCATTATTTGTAACAGTTTAGGATCACTAAAGGCATGGAAGGACGACGCACACGAGGAAGAGTTTCAATGCGTTGGACTGATCAAGTGAGAGACGCAATAGAACAACATTTTACAATTGTTCTTTGAACCGCGGAATGCAGATATGGATGGAGAAGAGCCATCAAAGGCTATCGTGGGAGTCACGATACTGAGTCATCAGCTACACGATATAATGATGATGATGGACATTTTTATAGTATTAGACATGAACTTAAGTAACATGGTCCTTGTGTTACTTTTTGAGACGTTTGGACATATCTATGAGGTACATACATACTTTAAGTTAATAATGAGTCAGGCTGGAAAGTCATTTTAAGCGCCTGTACTGAAAATATTATTTCACGTTGGTGGTGAACCCTAAATCGACTTATGTGTAGCCACGGGCACAGTTCTCACGCCTTGCACTGCTAGGGTTTCATTGATTCACTCTTGTATTCATGAGAAATGATCTTGATGGTCAGTCACTTCGTGCGGCAGTGTCCGATATTTTAATTTTTGAAAGACTTGATGAAACCATCGGGCTACTCTAGATACTGTATCATGAACGAGAAACCTGAAAATCCAACTTTAAGAGTGTGCATTTTCTATTTTCTATAATATCCAAAATCTTTTGGTTAGTGGTACTGAATTGAAAGAAAAAGAAAGAGGGGTATGGGATTGTTCTATTTAGAAATAAGTGTGATAGTACTAGACTAAAGAACGAGTGTGTAATATAGTCAATATAGACGTATAAAACAAGCGAAACAATATTGATTTACCAGCGATATGAGGTCAAGAAAGTTTTTGTTCCAAAACACAATTTATTTAATTCACATATTTTTATGAAAAGGTTAACCGTAGAGTTTGAAAGTGTATAACAATGCATTTGTTGATATAGAGAACCAATTAATTATGCTGGAGCTGTGGTCAGCACAAATTTAATATATTTTTTCAAGATTCTAAAATATTCCTCTGAAACTTGCATATTTTGCATCTACATTGTTACACAAAACTACACGTATTCAAATTCAAAACTACTCGTATTTATCACACACATTATTCTAACCACCCTATAATCTCAACTATCATGTCAAAATCATCATATACAATTAGTATGGATATGCCATGTTTGCAGATCTCGGTTGACATAGTCAACTCAAATATTTACTAATGCAATTAACCTTGCACTGAATAAGGCTACTTGGAAGACCGATGCGGAGAATTTTAGACAGTATGAAATTATATTTTGGGATTATGGGTGTGGAGAGACGTTGGGAGGAGAGAGCAAGAGACAGTGTATTTTAAAAAAAACAACTCGAAAGATGCAAGTTATTTCTGAGAGAGATAGTTTATTCTGCGTAAAAGGAACACCGTTCGAATGAATCGGTCATTTTGACATATTCACCCTAATAAGACAGTTTACATTATATACTCTTCTGATATCCAGGGGTAGATGCATACAATCTTCGGCATACCTGAATTTTTATCAAGTATGCTAACTACTAGTTTAAAGCGTTGGCAAACCAAGAACTTTATCATTAGGCCACGGAAAATGTCTATCAATTTGCTTAGACTAAACTTTTTTATATTGTGTAAATCTCAAGAATGTTGAATATTTATTTTAGAATAAAGTACAAATTTTCGATGGTAAATAATTTTTTTCTTGAAAAAATTGCATTAAAACATTTATTCATTCTTTAAATATGTCGTCAGAGAATTTCATTGAAAATTTATTGCAAAAGTATCGATAAAAATCCTTCGAGTCACTGACTAAGCCCACTAAACCATATAAAATCAGCGAGTCTTGGAGGAGCATGTCGAGGAAATCCTTAGATAAGATCCTAACATTGATGGAGATTATTTTGCTGTTGCCTGAATAATGCTGAAACGAAGGCAATTATTGTTGAGCCAATATTATTTTATACTTTCGTGTTGAGCTATTAGTATCTGTCATAAAGTATGCGTGTTACGCTTGAAAATAATTATAAATTATTGAGATACCCAATATCTGGATTGAAAATTGATTTAAATGAATAGTTCAACACATAGGATTGAAAAACATCTGATGTCTTCGCGGCCAGGCTCGCCCTATATTGGTGGGGTATATCTCAGCTGGAGATGCTATAAGATAAGCCCAGACTTTTTGATAACTCTCTTTTTAAATGTACTATCTGCTATTTATCTTGAGATACTATATGTGTAATTTTGTAACGTATTTATATGAATGTACATACTATATATTGTACTATACGAGTATTAAGAATGAATGCACGTACTAAATTGCTATCAATAGACCTATGTTTACTTATATTTACGTTTTATTTTGTCTGCGAGGTTATACAATAAATAAATATAATTTTACCAATTATTGTCCATCTCGTTCTATGAACTAGAACGTGCAATGAATAATTTGATTATTTTACTATCTTCACACTAATATTTACAATTTACATCGTTTTAATGTTAGACGAATTGTAAAGTATAAAAATACAAAAAAAACACCATTTTGTGGTTATAGAGAATCACTTCACTTGTTAAGGCATGTAAGGAAATGTCATTCCTAAATTTCAAAGTAAATATATACTTATCTTAAATATCAAAACACTGTTGAAACATTCACACCCTGCATTCAAATACTCATTGAGGTGCATAGCCGCGCGGCAACGCAAAGGACTTCCATGCGGAAGGTCGCCGGTTCGAACCCAGCGCTGTTCTCCTCCCCTCGAATGACACACATGCATTGTTTCCGTTTAGTATTTGGGGGTACAAGGATGCCTATGACTGCGGTTATTTCTATTTTTTCAAAAAATGAAAAAAAAAATAAATTAACGGTGTTTTCCGATCGTCTCACTTCAGGTCCAGTAAACTGGTGTGACCGGTGAGTTTGCTGGTGTGCAATGGCTCACTCACTTGAAGATAAGAAAAAGGGAAAACAGAGTAGAAAAATCTACGACATAGCTTCGTTTTCCAACTGAATTGACGTTGGAATGACGAGGGAATCCTCAACTACGAGGTCCAGCCACGACGACGACTTCACATACTTAAATTCCAAGCTATCACATACATCATTCTAAGCGCATCATAATCTAACCAACCACCAGTAGTGAGAATGTGCTAAGAGTACGATATAGTAGTAGGTTCGGATGTCCGCATGTTTGATTTAATGTGTCAGGGTTTAGTAGGATCATAGCTGAATTAACGAAATAATTTTTCCCTCTGTAGCGATGTTCGTTACCAATGTAGCGTGTGTCCTATTAGGACGTGCTGATGATGTTGATTTTGACATCGCTATATCCGTTTTAGTCGAATTCTGCGTTCCTTTTCGTTCGGGGTCGTCAATGTAGCGAGTTGTTTATCTTGATACGTCGTGATGATTTTGATATGTATTTAAATAAATATAGAACTCAGGAATGCGGATAAAAGCGAAAGTGAATAGCGGGTAAATAATAACAAGTCTTGACAGTTGGATGAATAATAATAATGTTTATTTCTCTACAAGTAGGTATTTTTATAGTAGTGAGTGAATGTGCTCGCGATACATACTCTGTCTCACTCCTGCGCGTGCACTATTGTAGCGGGTAGTATATTTATTTGCCGAGACGGCGAGACAGAACGTAAATACTATTTGTGAGTAAACATTGTTGACGTTTCTAGTATGTGACAATTGTAAATAGTTCATCGGTCGTTGACCCTGTATGTTTAACAATTATTTATTTATTTATTTACAAATTATGCTTGACAATATATTTAACAGGGACGTAGGTACCCTACACCTCCATCTTATATAATAAATTATAGCATTATCATTAACTTTTCAACATCATTGAACTGTGCTTGAGATGAATACTGGTAATTGGATTTTAATTCTTGGTATTGTATAAAAATGATATCTTCTATGTATATTCATATTTTAATTTCCTGTAAGTGTTCTAGCATACAAAAATAAAATAAAACTATGTTAAAAACATATTCAACAGCTCCTCATCACACGCTTTACATCACTTCGCTTTAGTCAGTTTTCTTTTCATAAAATAATAATATGAAAAATACAATTTAGCGTCGTTTAGAGAGCTGACTTTCCTCAAGAGGGCGCACTTACTAGGGATTTGGACCTACTTTTATTCACAGATTAAAAATATCACAAAAAAAAACAAGTTAAATCTAAAGATAGGAAGGTGGTGGCTGCAGCCATTTGATTTGGAACTTCCCTGTATCTGCATGAACTTATCGAGAAAGACGGATTACCAAGAAACCTTTGCAGATTTTCAGATATGCTGTAGTAACGCATTTGACTTGAGGTGGAATGTTATGTATGTGTAAAGTGTTCATATTTTATCATTCATTTCGATAAGATTTCCCAAAACAGGATGTCTTCAAGTGTTTTCTTATTATGGCCATGCTATAATCAATCGATAAGATTTCCCAAAACAGGATGTCTTCAAGTGTTTTCTTATTATGGCCATGCTATAATCAATCGATAAGATTTCCCAAAACAGGATGTCTTCAAGTGTTTTCTTATTATGGCCATGCTATAATCAATCGATAAGATTTCCCAAAACAGGATGTCTTCAAGTAATTTCTTATTATGGCCATGCTATAATCAATCGACAAATAAACTATAAATATGATGAAATATTGCGCACAGCTTCAGGAATACGTTTGACAGTTACTGTAGAGCCCAAACGTATTCGATGTGTTTTTTTAAATACGAAAAAGTTTTTTTTATAAACCCAAAACGATAACATTATGTTAAGGTTTCGGATCATTGCGCCTTAAATTATAAAAAAAATGCAAGACATCATTTTTAAAACATCCCATGATAATATTTCTCTGCAGACACAATGAAAATACATTTGTATTATTATTATAAAAATAAGGGATGGGATTTCAAGATTCAGATCCATTACGAACAACAATACTGCGGTAAACATTACTGAAAAGTATAATAAATTGAAGCTTTTTAGAACCATTTCAATTAAATTTCTTTTCTTGGGAAAAACATGGATTTCACTGTAAACAAGTCAACATTTCCGTACACGTGTAAATAAATGGAGAAAAGCCATTTATAATGTAAAATCTTTTACGGTAAAACATGAGCGAAGCAAACATCTCTGGATGTATGAAATTATGCATTTACCTATATTTCACTTTTGTGAACGGAATTATAAAACATGTATAAAATGATATAATCGCTAGAGTTTGAAAAATATTGTTTTCGAAACAACAAAACAGAATAAAACAAACCGTTTACTTTTAAAACAAGTATTGTTAAATCAAGTAAATGATATTCTGAAAGAAGGAAGAGTAGAAAGTCAGCAAATACGAGTATGTAGAAGTAGTAAGAATAGACTCGTATTTATATTTTTTTACAAAAATAGGTTTTGTAGAGGATCACTCAAAAAAAGTCATTGTTAAAAGGGTCTCAGTTTGTTTGAAGTTTGCGTCTAATATTAAAAATGACACATGCTAGACGTGAGCGAGTATTATTACCTGTCCAAGTGCGGTAGTATTTTTAACACGTACGATGGCGAACTGTGAGTACGTGCCTACTCCAGTGGTTCTTAGCAAGAAGGTTGGATTATTGACAACGACCCTTCTCAACAGACCCTTTTTACCGATTTGAATATGTTGAAGGGCACCAAAGAAATAAAAGGAACGAAAAAAATACATTACTGTGACGTTTTTGTTAATTACATCTAAAAAAAAATTTTATTAGTTTATAATTTACAGATTATTTTTAAACATTTCATTGCTTTCTTATTTTTAATCATTAAATTAGTTATTTTTATATATTTCTAAGAGTTACGAGTATTAAATAAAAATATCAATATTTGACAACAATGTATCCATATTTTTTTATTCATGTGATGTGAAATTTAAGCTCATGTCTGCAAATATTATAAACATATTTTAAATATTCATCCAAAAAACCAAATTCGTTGCGAGTTTTGTATAATTCTCCTTCAGTCCACATTATTTAACTTAACTTTTGCAAGAATATCAATGGAACGCTTTGTTTAAATTCTTTGGTTTTAAAAAGGTTATCGCCAAAGCACTTTGAAGTGTATAAAAGTACATGAATAACTTTAAGTTATTAAAGTTAAATTTTGAAGTCTAAATTATTTTGAATACCAAAACTTTTTTAATTTCAGCTTTTAAACTTGATCAAATAAGCGTTTTTGGCTGTATAGTTCTCAGCCTAAATAAATTGCGGAAAGATGAGATTTATTAACATAGGAATTGATTTTTTTTTCCGTTTTGTATTATCTTCTCCAAATTTCTTTAATTTGAGTTTTAACTTGAAAATAATGGAATTGATTTATTTTTTGAAGGGAATATCGCTATTATTCTAACCGTCGCTGCAAGTTTTTCATTCACGAGGTATACTTTTGTGAGGAATATAAATTATTTCCTTCGTTTATTAATATGGTATGGTATCCATTGACAAATCTGAATTGATGACACGAACATGCTGAAGAACGAGGCTGGAAGGCATTCTTGTCTTTGGCTCCAGTAATCGATCCTTCAGGTTAATCACTGGGGCTGGTAAAGAACTCACAGGTTACTTTTTTACGTGTTTAAAATATTGCCGCAATTGACAGGCAACAACACTAGCATGTGTCTAGCGCGTGCCAGTATTGTTACCTGACTAAATCATTAACCGGATGAGATCTCATCTTTTTTCTTCCTTCTTTTCCAGGTACTATCGGGAATCGAACTTAAAACTTCTGGGTGAAAGACTTGCGTCTTACCAACTAGGCTATGGAGGATAATAATTATAGTTAAGGTTTATATAGTGCCATTAAGTCATTAAATAACGGAACCTTAATTAAACTACAATAATCCATCATATAATAAGTTTTTTACTAAGGGAGAGCATATGGAACTATGTAAAAAAATTCATCTATTATTTTTCTTAGCATTCAATGGCTCCAATAACGCGGTTTTTATTTACACGCCTAATAAGCCGCGTACATGGAAGGATTCCTGTATACTACTACTTCAGGTGTTCGTATAACTTCAACATAGCTTTAATCTCCAGAATGATGCCTCTACATCTTGCACAATCTAGGCTCTTTTACCACAATCTATCCATTTCCTTCAGATTGTTAAGGAAAACCAACCCCTTTTTTATGTAACGCTATCTGGGTCTAAGGGTCGTGTTTCAATTGTGTTTTTTTTTCGATGTTCAATTTTTCTGGGCTGCACGGTCTACTCGGCAGACATGACCAAATCATGTTGAACGACTGGACCTAAAGGGGTTTGTAAGTTATGGTTGCAAGGTAAGTTATACTTGAAGCGAAACTTATTAAATTTCATACACATGTACACCATACCGTTATCCTGTTGGAGCTGGTACATAAGAAAGAGAGTGCGTGACTTCCCTATCACGACACACATCTTTCGTCTCTTCTACGATTTCTCTGACTTTTTGCATTTCCTTCTTTTAAAATAGAATTCACTTGATCCAGCCACAATTTCCTTTGCCACGGCTTCCACTCTCATTTGCACCGTTTATTTAATTTGTCAGGCGTTCTTCATTCGTTCCTTCTTTTATACATGCCCAAACCATCTCAGAATGCTCTTTTTAATCTTGCTTAACATATAAGCCTAAAGTTTTCCTTCACCCCTAATTACTTCCTTCCATTTTCTGCCATACATTGTCACCTTATGTATCCTTCAGTGCATGCATTTCTACAACATTTATTCTTCTCGATACAGTAATTTTCCACGTCCACGTTTTATTCGCATGCATCACAATTGGTATTAAAATACTTTTGTGGACCATCATCTTAGTTGATTTTGATACTGTCTATATGTTCAAGTGCCCCATTTATTATGTTTCCTATGCACACCATTCGATATCTTTCATGACTTCTTTCATCTGAAAAAATGCCACCTAAATAGCAATTCCTTAACTTTCTCTAATCTTCCATTGCTCACCCATAGCAGTTACTAAGGAAATCGAATTACATTCTGGAAATGTGAGGGTTGGAAGGTATCGTAAAAGGTTATAATTTAAGCAATTCTCAGCATTTAAATAGGTAATAAATATAAATTGGCAAGAAAACCGCTATAACAAGTAATGTTCTTGTAGATCTTCATATTGGACATTTTTAATATGCGCAAATATTGTATGTTTTCTTAAATATAGAAAATAATCCGGTGAACGATGCGTAAGTACTCTTTTTTTTGTTTGGTAGACTGTCCTTTTTAAACCAGGTCTCGGATATTGACAATTTCAACATTTCAAAAAATGTTTTTAAAGAAATATTATTGAACTCGATTAGTTGGGATTTAGTTGTTTCGGCTTAACATTTTTTTTCTAAAAGATAATAGATATGACCGAAGTCATAGGTATCCTTATACTCTCGAACACTAGGTGGAAAACGTGTCTGTGTCGTTCGAAGGGAGTAGCACTGTGCGGGATTTGAACCGACAACCTTCCGCACGGAAGTCCGGTGCGTTACCGCGCGGCCATGCACCTCACTCCTTATTTTTTAACAATTATTTGGTATGACTGTATACATTTCCCTTTAAGCGTTAGCTGTAATTGGGTATAACTTGTATATGAAAGCTATATAAAATAAATGAATAAATAATGCTTTAAGCTTAACTCGCTTTTCCACTGAATTATTAAATATAGAATTTCGTTCACCTAATGGGGTGTGAACTCACCAAGATTATGTATTACATTTTTCAGATTTGCATTTTTCTAATAAGCAATATTGTTTTTTTATAATAATTCCTGAACACAACAACCAACCATTTTTAGACTCACAAACAAGGACGGGTTTTTTAATGTCTCGTCAACGACACAGCGTGTTCTCACCACTGTTCCTCCTTTTTATATTACCTTCTTCTATTTTGAATAATGTTGAACTAATTATATTTAATCTTCTTTTAGATATTAGAAAAATACTTCAACCTCATTATAAGGTATTCAAACTATCACAAGAGTTTAGAAGTAAAAAACAATGTGATATTTATTGATATTAAGAAGTCTTCATTCCAACCGGTGAGCAGGTAGAAATTGCAATGAAACAAAAATCCCACAACACATTTATTTATTTCAGCAATTTAGTTGACCTGAGATTATATCTTCCAGCCAATAAGACAAGATTTAAAGAAACAGTTAGTGCCAATTGCTAGTTAAGAAGTAAAAAGTTGGATTATATACGAACAGAGAGCTAAAAAACTCCTAAATTACAAATCAAAAGTAGGAAGTAAAGAAACGAAAATATACACAAACTTTTTCATTTCAGTATCGCAAATGATTTTGAAAGAGGCAGGTCAAAGTAAACAGAAATTAAACATCGTATAAAAGCTGACAATTCAATTTCTAGTAGGATTTTCCCTTTTTTTTAAGAAATTCAATTTTTCGCATTTGAGAATACAACGAAACAACACGTCTTCTATTGGCTCTAATTGACATGCTTCTGAGGGTACGGGTATTAATATTTATCTGTTACATCACCTGACTATGTGTGGCGTGGCCAGCATGGTATCTGACCATACACGGTCTAACTTGTTCAGACCGTAACCTTTCGGGTCTTAGTAGTAATGTGGCGTGATAATACATACCTACTAGTATATAACAAACATGCATTTTGCAGTTGAAGATAACGAAGTTATTCTACAGTGACATCCAAATTGCATGCCAAAGAATCGGAAATAACAGTGACTGTATGAGCGAAATTCTAGATTCAATAGGTATATATTTCAATGTAAGAAATATGAATCAAGATAAAATTAGGTAGAAAAATAAGTATATTTAACGAAAAACTAAATTTGTAGCAATTGTCTTTAATTCTGGTTTGATTGCCCTAGTTGTTAAAACTGAACTCAGGATAAAGATATATTATGGAAAAAGGAAACAACATAATATTTTTCAGGTAAATAAGAAAACAAGAAATATAAAAAGTTTTCTTTTTTTTTCTTCATAAAACTTGATTTATTTGCAATACGTACAATTTTGAAACAAATAATAATATTATAAAATGTATTTAATGTACGAGATACATGTTCATTTAGACTACATTGTAAGTATTCGTATTTGATACATGTTCATTTAGACTACATTGTAAGTCTAATGACATTGGCCAAGATGTAGCCTGGCCACTTTTTATTAAACTATAAACATTTAAGTTGGTAGATTCATGAATGTTGGAAAAATATTGTTCTTGAGCTATTTCTGAGTTCGTGGTTTATAAATGTATACTTTGCTTTTCATACATCCTACGAAAATAAATGTTGTCCTGATTAATATGGTGGTATTATCTTCTCCCTGGCTCCATCCCAACTCATTGTCTGCGAAGACTGTTGGGGTCAGCTCTCCTCGTCCTCAGGTTGTACGCTCTTCTGTCCCGGACTACGTCCCCCAGGTCGTGCCTCTGCTCCAGGTTATCTTTTTGCACCACCCATGAATTATTTGGCTTTCCTCTGGTTGTTATTCGAGGAAGATCCATGGAGATTGCCTGGTTCACAATGTGATTGGGTGCTCTGCGTCCACGTCCAGCGTGCCCATACCATCTCAATCGCCTCTCCTCCATCTTGCTGTTGATGTCTGTAACACCCAGGCTTGCACGAATGCGTGAGCTTCTTATTTTTTCTCTAAGGGACACACCTGCTGACCATCTTAGCATGCGCATTTCAGCAGTTTCTAGTTGCCTCGAATAAGGGTTATACGTCGTCCAGCATTCGGAGCCATAGAAGAGTGCGGGTCTGACAATCGTTTGATATACTTAATATGATGGTATTATGACCAGTGTATATTGGCGAAACGTGAAATTAAACGATTTGAATAAAAAACCTATAATTTCTACCAGTGGGGGATAAGCAATTAAAATAGGCCTGGGAAATCAGTCGAGACCGTCCATCTTTTATGTCAGTCACTTCGTGCATCCCTTCTCCTTTAACCCTTCTTTGTTAACATTGAACACTTATTTAATTTTTTTTTTTGTTTGTTTAAAACGTTTGATAAGTGATCATTACTAATCTTGCTCAAGAAATCATGATGGACGATTTCAGATGACTCTGAGTTAAGGAATTTCGTAATCGTTTAAGATATATAATTACTTGTTTTTTTTGTTGATGAAAGGGATAACAAATATTTATAAGCTATGGAAACTTCTGAAGACCATAACAGTGACATTTTGTGCAGTTTTTACACGTTTCTAGCCCAGTGTCTTCGCATTCGATCTCCACTTCTGTCTCAGGGACATTTTACGTGTCTTTGTTTTATTGGCGTTTTGAAACTGGAAACATCGGCCTACTGGAAAATTCCCAGAAGGCCAGCTGCTCAGTCCGCCCACCGGAAAATTCTCAGAAAGCCAGCGGCTCAGTCCGTTGCACATCGGCCCACCGGAAAATTCCCAGAAGGCCAGCGGCTCAGTCCGCTGCTGATTTTGACTCACTCTTTAAAAAAATGGCGATGACGTATATAAAGTGATGATGACGCTAGATCGACTCTATTCAAAAAGATTATACAATATATATTGACGTTTCAGCTCACTCGAGGGCTCGCAAAAGAGGAAACAAGAGAAGAAGATCTCCGTAAGATGTTTCGACAAGTGATAGCATCACATATCATGGATTTTAGTAGAATGATGCACAAATATTGAGAATAATTCATATTCAAAAAGAAGAAAGACTATACATATCACAAACATAATAAAGTGGAAAGAGTTTAAGTCGTAAGATTACGTTTCAAAATAAAAATAAAACCAACAAACATAGGAATAACAAAATAAAGATACGTAATGTTGCCATTAAGCAGATGTTATATTACATTTTATCAGAGCAATACGGTACAAATTAAAAACTTAAGCCCGCTAGGTAAGATTTAAAATTTGTATACTACGAGTATTTACCAAATGGGATGTATCGTAGGATATTTCAGAACGCTTTTTTATTAGTTAAATACATTGTAGTTCGTATAATAGAATATAAAATCAACCAATTTTATTTAAAAAACATTAAAAAATAAAGATGATTAATTCAAATCTTAAACTGTTTCCCTCTTCCGATTTTTTTAATCTAACATCCAAACAATCATGATTCTTTAACTACTCATTAACTTCCGTTCTCGCTCCTCGATTTTTTAATTAAAGTTTGATACTTGATAAAGTCGGTATTCGGATTTTTTTTATTTTTAGCTTCAAAAATTTATCAATATATTGACGACCTTGGTGGTCTAGTTGATAAAACGCATGTTTTCCGATACAGGGGTTGTGGGTACCATTCCTGTTGAAGCCCATTTTCCGATACAGGGGTTGTGGGTACCATTCCTGTTGAAGCCCATTTTTTTTAAATATGATCCTATTCTAATTTATACCAAAGGCTTCTTTAACATTTTACTGGTATAATTTCATCTGGTTTTTTCTTTATAAATAGAACGAAAGTTTAATACAATTAATCTTTAAAATAATTTAAATACCGGAAATCGCTTTTAAGCTTATTTAATTTAAATGTAATGTCATTTATAGGATATTTTAGCATACTACATATTGTGGTTAAGTCAATAAATAAAACATGTTGTTTTTTTGCTACGGAAAGGTCGTTCTATTTGATTGATTACGCTAAAACATTTTTTGTAAGTGTATTCGTTCATTCATCAATGTATAGTAAGGGGGTGATTGTATCATGATTTGCGGTTTTTCTAGCTAACAACATTATTAAAAAAAATATTTTAAATTGTATGGAATATAACTTAATGTCTAGCCAGCTTTACAGCCCGTTTGCAAAAATATTGCCAATAGCTTTCAATCGATACCACTATTCTCAGGATACGGGAGAGTTTTCACGTTACGCTAAGCGTAAACAACGTGTCAAATATCCACAACTTTCTAATGATCACTGTCAGTTATTTTTCTCATTTGGAGTCATTCGATGTGATATGTTTGTAAATTCTTCTATTCGTATATTCGCGTTTCTTCAATTTCAAGATTCTTCTTTGACTAATGGGAAATCGGAAAGCTTTGTCGTGTAAAGTGAGCTTTATTTTCGTGATATCAATTGAAAAGTTATTGACAACTCTTACAAAATTTTCAGAAAGATATTTATTTGGTCATATATATTTTAACTAACAGTTTATTTGAAACAATATAAGCTTTACACTTTTTCAGATGTTTTATTTATGTGTAACATTAATTTATTTTTATTTCTTTTTCAATTACATGAAGATAATTATGGCAGATTTGTTACGATGGAGAAATTTATCCCAATCAATCAGTTTTTGTTTCATTACAGAATATTGTATTATATTACCCTTCCGTTATATAAAGTTTAACCTGGTATGTGTACTGGCATGGGATCATCTCTTCAAAGGTGTTCAAATAAGCCTTAAGTTAAAACGAGACTGCAAGCCTTTTTAAAAAAAAACTGGTTGTCAACAGGAATCGAACAGAATGGTTTGGAAGACAGACATCTTATCAACTAGGCCACATATATGGTATTCATGGCTTATGCGTAGGTAATATAATATAAACAAAAGAAGAAAAAAAACAAAGTCAAAGTGGTATGGATAAAAAAAATGTGAATATTTAAAAAATATATAATCAGGGGGGATTACGCCTACTTGAGCTAGGAAGATCTTTTCAATGTCGTGTAAAGTAAATTCCAAAAGAAGATGAAGGATACGTTGGATGTTGGTTTTATAAAAAAATCTTTATTTTTTTGACATATCTATTCGATAGGCATTTTAAATGTCATGAATGTCCTCCGCAGTCATAAATGATGATGACATCTGGGCCTAGAGTGAGAGTGCCTGATTTCCACCCTTAGGTTTTACATTTTTTTACCCGAGGTTTTATGTTTTTTTACTAAACAAAAATGAATAAGTTTTCAGGCATTCATACCTTCAAACCTTTTTAAACTATGGCGTGTTTGGTAGGAAGAGATTACCAATACGGTCAGTAGTCCACCAAATTTCACAAGATATAATAAGTATAATATTTTAATATTGTAATTATTCTCAATATTATTGGTGTTTATTCTATTTAACAATTAAAACTCGAATGTTCACATTTGATGGCCGCGTGACTATGGAAGTGCTTCTTCTTCTTCTTCAACTTTCCGTAGACTCAATAGTCTGTTACTACAGTATTGTTCTCTTGTGATGCTGAGCTCCAGCTATCTCTCCATCGTTTCGGGGGTCTTCCTGGTGTACGCCGTCCATCCGGCACCCCATGCAGAGCTATGTATGGAATTCTTGTGGAATTCATTCTCTGTACATGTTGCTACCAGTATCGTCGACGCTGTCGTCCCCATCTGACCACATCTTGGACCTCACAGACCTCTCGGATTGTGGTGTTTCTTACACGATCACGCAAAGTCTTTCCAGCAATAGTACGTATGGAAGTGCGACTATGGAAAAAGCATAGCATTAGGCAATAGAGTGAATAGTGGATTATATAACTTGATTATCGACCGAAGTATTTCAAGAGAAGCAAAGTTGGTTGTTCAGAATCAATCTTACTCCAAATATGAGGATATGCAAGCGATAAGGAAATAATGTATATTGAGAAAATACTATATGTAGTGCAAGATGCAAAATGAGCATGGATATGGTTCAGTCACGTAGAAAAATAAAAATATGGAAAACATTATAATAATGATCTACATGAGTAGTATAAAAGGCCAGAAAAGTTTTCAAAGGCCTGAAAAAACGAGCCACGACTAAATTAATATTATTCTGAATGACGAAAGAGTGAAAAGTCTTTAGAATATGAGAATATGCATGACAAGTTAAATTAACATTATAGAAGCGAAATATGTGTACCAGGATAGAATGAAGTGAAAATCTATTAACCCCAATAGGGACATGGCGTGATGATGACAGTAATTATTAATTTCTTCCTCATTCTGGACGTCAAATAGGCAGATACGGTTTGCTTAATTCCTCTCGGCAGTTTGATTTATGTCCTTCGTGTTTCTGTGCAACTCAACTTTAAACATTAATTGGAGAAACTACAAGAGTTGCTAATTAATTTGGGACAACACACAATAAAACTCGATGCAAAAAGGTGTTTTCCCACAACTCCTTTAAGATATTTCAAAAATATAACAACGCATAGTATAGGTTGGTATGGAATGAAAAAAACTACAATCGAAACATAAAATTGAGGAATGGTCATTACATATTGGAAATATCCCAAAAAAAATACGTTCTGGTAGTTGGATCCTTTTTGCATATAAACGTCTAACTAGCATTGTATTAAATTACATATTCATTATTTTTAGTACAATCTGGCGAGCTTATTAAAATTTGACATTTTCCCAACCAATTAAAAAGGCGGTTAAGGGAATTTAAGTGGAAAACAAACTTCTGAAAACAGGCTTCATTAAAAAAAACTGATTTCCAACAGGAATCGAACTCGTTATATCCAGGCTCGTTATTCTTACCAACTAGAACATGAAGAAGTATGCATAGCGAGGTGTACGGACGTGGTAAATACGAAATATGTGTACCAGAATAGAATGAAAATAAATTTCTTCTCTCTGCCTTCCCAATATGGGCGGGCATGGTGTGGGGGTAATGATGATGATGACTTGAATATTCCTTCTCTCTTTTTCTTATGAAAGTGTTTAATTTAAGACAAAACACTTTATTATAGCATTACAATTGAGCTCATTCGTGCAAATAACTATATTACATGCAACAATCTAACTTTTGAGTCTTGAATGGAATTAATTTGAAAACGCATTTCAAACATAAAATTAAGGAATGCTTAAAAGCTTTTGTAAATATTTTAAAAATATATTTTGATGGTTGGAACATTTTGTATACTTAAAATTTAAACATAATTGTAAATATTATGATTGTCGACGAAATACATATTCGATAAAAATAACTTGAACCAGTAAACTGTACCATTTGAAACAAACAAGATGTAATTTTTGTTTACCTTTCCTACAGTATGAGAAAAATATTTCAATAAAACTTACACCCGTGTAATTTGGTACGTGACATAACATTTTAGAGACCCACCATGAATACTGATCAATAAATAAACCCTTAAATATTTTCATCTTTCAATAGAATGTTGTCTTGTTGGGAAAACACTTCATAGAATTCCTATACAAACATCCCCGTCAACACCAATAAATTATTAAGGAACATTTACCCTTATAGGGTTCAAATAAATGGTTGTCAATGGCCCATCAAATACATGAGGTGCCGAAGACCCTCAATTTCAGCAGTTTCAAAGAGGATTTCTCCCCCCAACGCGAATGAAGAATTTCACAAGTGTTTGCACATAATCCTGACTGCTGACTTCGTCCAATTTTTATTCCTCACGATGGAGAGGCGATAGACTGAAGTAGGCCTGGGAAGATTATATTTAGAGCCTTTTAGAGCTTTGAACTCTTTATATTAAAACGAATATAAATTTAATCATAATTTTATACTCTATTGATGAAATTATAAGAGTAATGAACTCGCATTTTAGGAGTTGGGGTAGTATTTGTATTGTATAATGCTTTTGTTATATACTGTGAAATCTGACGGGTTTATTGTCAAGTTGCAATCTCTTCCGATCAACCAGAAATATGCCGTAAGAGGTCTTCAGTGGACACCAAACTGAAACCCTATCTAAAAATGGATATTAACGGAAATCGATTCACAGCTCCTAGATTAAGAGACAGGTGTTTCACCCGCTAGGCTTCGAAGGTCATCGTTTTATAAAAAAAATCATATTTTTTTCCTTTTCCTTTTTTAGAGTTTTTTTTCAATGACTTAAATTATGCAATCTTCAAACCAATTTTAGGCCTGAATTTAACCAGTCCATGTATGTGCGGATGTAAAAATATATTATTTTGTTTGAATTCACGGCCACTTTTGACTCCGAGAATTGATCAAGATGAGATTTGGTAAATGTATTTAAAATATCGAAACTATGGTCTTATCATTTGGACGATTTTAGGGGCAATCCTTTGTTGAAGAGAAGCTCTTATACTAACAAACGAGATGAAAAATACTAATTGATTGATCAACCAATTTTGTTGAGGGGGGGGGGGGGGGGTTACATTGATTTTATTTTTGTAGCGTTTTTCAACCTTTATAGGGTTAACTATTTAACTTTAAAAAGGTTTACTCTAAGTGTCCGATTGAAAATTAATTTATGTTAATATATGCGTTTATTTTATAATGTTCAATATTTTGTGGGAAAAATGATAAGTCCTTACTAAGAAAATAGAGAGCTAGACAAATCATCGTCGTCATTGACGGGCTTTGTAGTCGAGGATCCATTCGCCACTTCAACGTCAATCTTGAACCGCCCAATCCTACATGCGCACTCCCTCCCGCAAATGTCACAGACATGTGAACCCTGCTGAGCCGCCTGGCCATGCTGACGCATGTTAGCAGCGCGCTGACTGTTTCTCACGCGTCTAGACGCTGAGATGCCATCAGCCCGAGAGCATACGGTTCTCCAACCCTCACGGTCTCGTGCCACCTGCTCCCAGTTGTCAAGCGCCCCGCACAAAGTAAGCGACTCTCGCAGACGGTCCTTATAGCGCTTCCTTTGCCCACCAGCTCTTCGCTTGCCCACCATTTTCCCGTACAAGACGCATTTTGGAATTCTATGATCACCCATGCATATCACATGCCCAGTCCACCGCAATTTCGCCTTTACAATAATATCTTCTATATATTTACAGTTGGAGCGCTGCAGGACCGAAACATTTGTGACATGATCACTCCAGTGGATCCAAAGAATTCGACGAAGGAAACGCTGGGGGAACATTTCTAGGCTTTGAATGTGCCTTCTATGGAGAACCCAAGTCTCAGACCCATAGAGAAGTGTAGGGAGGACAACAGCCTTGTAGACTGATATCTTTGTAGACTGGGATATGTCTCTGCTGTAGAAAACTCTGTCATTCAATTTAGCAACAGCCGCTGACGCACTACTGATGCGACTCTTCAGTTCATCATCAAGAGAATAGTTCTAAACCAGGATGCTGTCCAGATATTTAAAATTAAGTACGTTCTCCAGTTGCACACCATTCACTCAAATGTCACGTGATTGAATCATCTCATTCCCTGCAGAACAGGTTAGCACCTGAGTTTCCTTCACATTTATTTCCAGGCCAAACATCTGATACACCTCTGCATGAACGAGGACGCATCCCTGGCGAACGCCGGTATTGGTATCAAATGCGTCCGTCTCCAGTCCACCAAGCGAGACATAACACCTGTTGCAGTTATGCAGCTGGGTCAGAAGTTCCGTCATCAGCGGTGGGACACCAAGTTTCCTGAGGATCCTCCATAATAAATCTCTATTAATTGAGTCGAAAGTCTTGGTCAAATCGACAAAAGCAGCCAAATCGATAGTTAAAGACTAAGAAAATATGGTTGCATCGAGTGAATGATATGTAAAAAATCAGAAAAATAGTAGTAGCTGTATGAGGAGGTGTATTAAGTAGAGAAGACGCAAGAAGTGTGTGTTTGTCGCGATATGAAAGTCTGATGCAATTGACTGAATTGACCAAAGCATCGAAATTACACTATGTACCTATTGGGGTAGGCAGAGAGAACAGGTATCCACTTTCTTCTATCCTGTCATACATCTTTGGCTTTTGCCACGTTTATACACTTCGTCATTTATTCTTCCCTTATGTGCATAATTTTTTAAAATCTTTTATCATTATTTCTACATGGCCGAATCTACTCAACGTTCATTTCCATCTTAAACACTGCGTCTACTTCCAATCAGTATTTTATTCTGATGAATTTATTCCATATTTTGTCATAAGTGGTTTTTCCACACAGTCAACGCACCGTTCTAATTTTTAGCGCATCTATCTCATTTTCATAACTTTTGTCACGTCCAAGCTTCGCTTGTATATTATAATGTTGAGACCAATATTTCAATATGTGCATTCCGCTTTGTTTTTCTTGAAATGCTTCAGTCGGTTAATAAATTTGATAACATGGTATGAAAATTAATGAAGCCATTATTTACGTGTTAATGGGAATAAAATTCCCTGCAGAAAATTACCAGATTAATTTTGGCGCTGGGTTACTCCTTCCTGAGTGATTTGGCATATTTTTCAGTCTAGTTTTTAAGACAAACGTCAGGAATATATTACTTGTACTTCAACATAATATGGACGATCTGTAGTTGACCTATCTAGTTGGTATAAATATATTACTATACGGCAATAAACCAGCCAGTTTGTGCTGTATGTAACGAAAGAGTAATACAATACAAAATATTGTATAAATTAAACGATCAAGTAGATAAGACTAAAATTTTACTTTTTAAAGAACTTTTTTACATTTAAAAAACCTTTTTAACGCCTGTCAAAAGATAATTTACTTGACAGTCTCGAAGAAAAGGAGACAGAGGAATTATTTTTTAATTTGAAATCACATTACAGACTCCATTATCCCAATGTCTTTGACGCCGACGTTCTTTCTGAATTTCTTCCTTGCTCTGGATGAGCATATTCACGCTTCCCTCATAAAAATATTTTATGTATTCATAATTCTATGAAAAGGAGAATTTTCCCCGTCTTTGGATTTCGACATAGAAAAAATTGTGCCTGGTGTTGAGGGAAATGTATGATTTGAAATTCAATTTGTTCTAAGTATATTTTGAAATATATTAATCCCTCCTATTTAAGCTATTATTTGATTAGTTAAGGTTCTGAAGAAACAAACTTTAATTTCTCGTCCATATTTTAATTAAACATTTATAATAATGCTGGTGCTTACTATAAACTCATATATGATCACGTTTTTCTGACTCTTAACTTTTTTTATAACATCAACACTTCTTCATATCCACTATCTGTCCAATGCGAAAGGTGATTGGCGGGAAATAAAATACAAGACATTGTTTATTTTTAGTTTACTTGTATTCAAAACACACTCCTTGTGAGTCAATACAATATTGGAAGCGGTTGTAAAATTTTCTGAAGCATTCCTGAAACAATTTTTTTGGAATTGCCTCCAAAATCGCGGTCGAATCCTTCTGGATGTCTAAAATCATGTCGAAACATTTTCCTTTCATTGCCAATTTTAGTTTCAGGAATAGCCAAAAGTTGCATGGAGCCAAATCAGGCGAATACGGTGGGTCATCGATACTGTTTTTGACCAAGAAATTGCGTACAATCTGTGCATTTTCATGCAACAAAGACCATGCCCCTTGTTCCCGGTATTCGGGTCAAACTCGAAGAATCCTGGCCATAAACGATTCAAAACACCCAAGTATGCATCGAAGTTCCCTATTTGACCTTGTGGCGTTAATTCTTTATGGATAATTCATTTGGAATCAAATAAAACGGCGAGCAGAGTCTTCATTCGTATCTCCTGCATGCGAACTTTTTTAGGTTTCGGATATTGTGGGCCCTTCCATTCCGAGCTTTGGCCCTATGTAAGTGGCTTATACTGAAAGCACCATTTTTCATTACCTGTTACAATACTTGACATGGAGTCTGGATCCATATCAGCCGTTCTTTTCATGTCTCTGCAGTGCTTCACTCTGCAAACTTCTCGTCAGTTCGTGTGTGCGGTACGGTTTGCCCAAATGTTCCGTCAAAATGAGATGGGCAGTGGATTTAGGAATTCTAGTGAGCTTCTTGATGAGCCTTATAGACACACAACGATCGTATCGAAGAATTTCAGCCACTTTCTGAACATTTTCTTCAATTCAAACTGTCAATGATGGTCCAGGCCGTGGATCATCTTCAATGATCTCTCTACCATCACTAAATTTTACATACTACTTAAAAACGTTCTTACGACTCATTGCTTTACTACTATAAACAGTTCAAATTATTTCAAAAGGTTCTGTGGCACTTGTACTCAATTTAAAACAAAATTTAATGTTGACACCTTGCTCCATTGTTACTTTTCCGACCGAGACTCAGAAGGTACTGTCATTTGTTACGTCATTACGAATGAACCAGCGATGCCAGCGCTTTGAAAATTTTACGGAAGATAGTCGAAATATGTCACAACTGACGCTGGTGGTTACGCGAAAATAAAATCAGTCATCTTTCCCATTGGACATACCATGTGAAACACCTTAATTTTCTTTAACTAACGTTTCCTTTATTAAAATTTCATTCAACGACTTGCATCGAAAAATGTTAATAAGGATTAGTACTAAGATCGATAATTTAATTTTATTGTTCTACTGTTTTGAGATGAACTTACTTTCAAAGGGTTAGGCGAATGAAAAAATGATAGTAGCTTCAGGTTTGACACTTAAGCTGTGATCAACACATTTCTAAAGTATTAATTAATGTAACTTACAATAAATTTCAAATTGCAACAAAAAATATTCATAATTACAATAAATAATTATTTAAATGCATTAACACAATATTTTCCAGCCTTTATACCTTTCCTCTATTAAAATTTCATTCACTAGAATCAATACTCTATTTGGATTATTTCGTGCTGCAGTTTGTATCATATTTTTATCCTTCATTATTTCTTTAATACATTTCAAAGTACCTGATTGTGATTTTCTTCTTTATGCTAATCCATAAAAAAATCCTAAATAATTCGTTCAGTATTTTTGCTAACATTGTCACATAACATATTCTTCTCAATGGATGTCTTTTTACACTATTTATTCGACTTCTTTACTATTTCCACGTTTCAATATTAAACAACGACCTCCGTAGCCTAGTGGTAGCATTCTTGACTCCCATCCTGTGGTTTTGGATTCGATTCACGATGGCACCATAAAAAATGCCAGTCTGGTAAAAAGTGTTCATTTGGTAACAATACACGTACGTGCCGTACGGTTATGTTGCCAACACGTTCAACAACGAACCGCGAGTTCCGTACCTACTCCAGAGGTTCTAAACATGAAGACTCGCTTACTGGTGCCGGCCTCAATATGTTTTCCTTGGTCTTCCTCTACCACATAAGTACATATACATCTAAGTAGAGATAACACGTAGCACCAACAATTTCGCATTCGTACGTAGATATAAAAAAATGATTGAGCAGCTTTATGCCATCTCCACTCTTATGTTGATTTCTTGAGACTGGTCCAATTGGTCATTCAGTCAGTATTCCAGATATGTATTTTGTTGGACTCACTGAACATAACATACGTTTTGTTACTTGTATCAAGATGTACCCTTTTCTATACATTTATTTTACTGAAAGTCATAAATACTATTATATTTTTGATGTTTTCATTCCCATGCTCATAACAAGCTGTTTTAACCTCTATTTATTTTACCTAAGTCATACATTAGTTATAAATATAAGAATTAAAGGAATATAAATACAATTTTTATATTTAATAAAACGCTAGCACCTAGACCTTTTTTGCATTGACAATGAGAAATTAAAAACACACAAAGCATGAAACACGAAAGGCATTGTCTGAAGACAAGAGAGATATCTTGCTTTGTTAGACAACCGGCCGCGCTAAAGCGTAATGCTTTTCCATTGCCGAGGCTTAAGACAGATAATGAAGCTGAATTTTTTTTATGAATCTTTTAATAGAAAAAAAACCACAAGGCACTTTGTAACGAAAAAGTTTGATGACAATATGAAAAAAATAAGTTCGTTCCCTTAACAATTTGTTTGCATTAAATTATTTCATCCTTGAACTCATTCAACTAGGGGAGCACAAACAAGTCTGGCTTGTGCTCCCGTGATGATGAGGTGAAAGCCTTGAAACCGGTAGGATTATACCGTTACAAAAAGTGGAATAAACAGTGTTTGATAAAACAAATTACAATATCTGTAAACCTCCACAATGTTAATGCGTTAACTATAAATAATATACGAATATATTTTATTAATGAACAGCGATTATCTCCCTGCATTAATACTTTTAACTTCAACCGCCATAGACTAATTGAAAAAAAATTTGTTTTCGAAACTGGTTTTCCACTCGGAGGGACCAGGTTCGATTCAGCATGGTATCCAAAATTTACTATATAGAAAGAGTGGAAAACGAATCCAACCACTTGAAAATGTACACCGTTAATAGGCGGTAAAAGTACAGTTTACCAGAAGTGGAAAAACAATGCATATTAGCGAGGAAACAAGGCCGCAATAACTCAGCGCTTTTATTGACAATAAATCATGTCAAGATCATCTTAATTATTGTAAAGACCAGTTCTCAGTTAAATACACGAAAGGAAAAAATCAGTTGTTGATATGAAGAAAGGAGAATTTATGCGATTCCTACAAATTATTAAAAAAAATACATTTGATTGATAAAGAGTAAAGGAGAAATTTTGAGAAATCGAAATAAAATAGGTACATTTAAATAAATGAAACTTTGAAAGAATTTGAAAACTTTTATGAAATATTAGAGCAGACATGACGTCTTGTATAAATTTAACAAAACCAAAAACTGTTTGTCAACTGCTTTGATTATAATTATGACAATTTTTATTAACATAACATAACCCAATAGCGATCGGATAATAATAGGGGTGATTTCTCTAAACATAAAATAACACAAAATTGTGTACTTTGATTCAAGTAAAATTTAAAAATAGTCACAGAAAAAAAACTATTCAAAGGAAAACTGAGTTTTCTAGACTGTTCCGTTAACAACAAATTCAAAACTTTTAAATCTATTTACGTGTTGGCATGACTTTGAATTGTCGTACAAAAACGGAGAACTAAGCTGTGAAATCTCATTTCGCATTGGCACAGTTATTTTCTTTGTTTACGTTCATTCAGGGCATTAAATCGGCAACAAAGGATATCTTAATAAATTTGCGGTTCAGAGCTAAATCTCATTTCCTGTATGAATATTCCAAAGATAATTAGGATAAATGTTAGAAGGGTAAAACATATGTGTATTGTCCTCGTCATTCTAATTTAAAATCGGTTTGTCTAAATCAGAAATTATTATTATTAAATTAGTAAACAAACCAACTCTGTTCAGAGAAGAATACCAAAAATTAGATGGTTAAAAATTCAATGTTTATGAAAAATATAATACAAATAAAACCAATATTGAATAATTATTAATTAACTCAATCATCTTACCCGTAGTACAACATGGATCCAAAGCGTGGTTCATGTCACTAGAACACCAACAAGAGTAATTGAGAACGAACACTGCTAAAAGAAAAATACTGTAATAAGACAGTTAAAAATTTAATGTATTTGGAAAATAATCTGCAAGTACTTCAATAATGGTTTACATTATTGAAGTATTAAAGATTAACTTTGTCATCTTACCCGTAGTAAAATATGGGTTCGATGCGTGGTTCATGTCACTAAAATACCAACAAAAGTTATTGAGTTTTAAAAATCGACTACTGCGAAAGATACTTGACTCAAAACAAGCCACAGAAGAACGGAGAATTAGATTTAATGACGAGACAACCACAAATTACTGGCGACATAAGTTTGAGAAGATTAGTATAGGTCATGTAAGCAGATCTTAGTTGACACTGTCAGCAAATATCACTATGTAAGCCCTAAAACACTGAAGAAGGCCACTCGTCAAACCGAGATAAACGTTTTTAGATAGCGTGCTGCTGGATCTTAGGAAGGTGGAATTTGGAGTAGAATGGCAGTTGACAACGAGTGACCGATCGGCTGGGGGAAAAAATCCGATATTCAAGGCCTACAGAAGTAGCATAGCCATCAGAGGCATGTAGGTATTATTGAACAAATATTCAAAAAAATAACGTCTTTTATTTCCTGGTTAAAATGAGGTGGTATTCAAACTAATGACAATCGATCCACGTTCGCGTTCGTTTGATTACAATAGTAAATCCTGAAAGTAGATTGTATGACTAGTCTGAAACGTTCAATACTAAACTCGTAATACAACAAGGCTCATATTCGATTTGATGTTTATAAGGTTATTTAAAATATCGTGTATTGACTCACATTGGTTTCCACACTCTTGTTACAAACATGCGGAGTATTTTACAAGTCAAATGTGTTAATAACAATTTGCCTACGATAGTCGCACTTTGTTATTCATCAATAATAAGAATGTAAGTATTGGGTAACTCTATGCAATATTTGGTGGATATTTTTAATGTAAATTGGTGGATATTTTTTAACATATTTGTTGAGATTAGGAAAACTCTTCTCCTGTATTGCCTCAATCTTAGGTCTTGAATGAATGATTAGATATTCCATTTTGTCTTCTTTTGTTAATTTAGCATTTTCTTTTCTTGTCTTCTGAATTATGCTGATAATTTAAAGTTTTTGATATGTTATCTTTCATCTAGTGAATATTGCTATGGTTTGTAAACAACACTTAAGTGTCGTATATTTTTCCAATATATAAACATACATTGAGTGTTAAATTATTTCGATAAATGTATTTTCTAATAAAGAGAAAACTTGTACTTTAATTTGTAATTTTATTGTATAAAAAATGCTAAACCATGGCTGGTATTTAACTCTTTCCCCGCGGGGAGCACAAACGCCTGTGATCTGACGACAATCTAAGTTTCAAATCACAAATACTTAAAAAAAATGACACAAAACCGGAATAAAAATTGAACTAAAATTTAAAATAATCTTTATTCTTGCGACATCTCTGAAAACCTTGTCAAATAATATATTAGTTTATGAGATATTGTTGAATAAACAGAGCGCCGAATTTTTTTGGTTTCTCAATATTTCCAGCATTAACGACCTGTCGCGCGGATCGAGTCCTGCGATGAGTCTCTCTTACGTAAATAAACATTACTAAGTCTCTCTTACGTAAATAAACATTACTAGTGCTATATGCATTTGATCGGGTGAGTGTCATGAAGCATTGATTTGATCGTAGCATTCCTTTGTTTATTTTACGTAATGTTTAGTTTATCTCCTTTATTTAATGAGTCTCCTTAAGAGTAATGACTATTATTTATTATCAGAAAATTTCTTAAGTGTCATGTTTACTTGGTGTTGTAATCAAATATCAGTGGTTCTAAACAAAATATGTGTTTAAACTTAGAAATTAAAAAACGCTGAAATTGTGCCGCGCACAGGATTCGTGGAATTTGATTTTTAACGCGGTGAACAGGTTAATGACAAACCATTATTATGGTAAACTGAAAACTTTGCAAAACGCTAAAAAATTGTAATTTATTTTTATCAAACACTGTTTATTCCACTTTTTTGTGACGGTATAACCCTACCGGTTTCAAGGCTTTCACCTCATCTTCAGGGGAGCGCAAACAAGACCTGAAGATGAGGTGAAAGCCTTGAAACAGGTAGGATTATACCGTCACGAAAAAAGTGGAATAAACAGTGTTTGACAAAAATAATTACAATGTCTTTAAACCTCCACAACGTTAATGTTTTAACTATAAACAACACGCTAAGAAAACATTCACCAGTGAGAAGCGAGTAATGGAAAATGTATTTGAAATATTTATCTACGTAAATTAAAATAAAAAAATCGGTAAAATTATAATAATAGAATGACATTTTATGTAGCACCGTTTATAGAGCACTCTCCTCAAGGCGCTCTAGCTCGACATTCGAACCCATTATTATTTATAGATTAAAAATTAGTAAAAAGAGTGTAAGGATAGGAAAGAAGTAGCTGCGGCCAATATATAAGGAACTTCCCGGCATCTGAAAACGTTTAGAAAAATAAATTTGCTAAGAATACTGCAAAAAACATACAAAGGGAAAACAAACTTTAAAGGAATCTTTGTAGTTGTTGCAATATGTGATAGTAACACGTTGAGCTTAAAATCAAGTGACTGTATGTGTGTAATGTTGATAAATACATTCATATGTTTTTATAAGATTTCCCGAAATAGGGATGTCTTCAAGTGCTTCTCAAAACTATACACACCTCCTGTATATAATATTTGAAGGCAGACAAATATCGATACAATTGAAATGTTACTAAAAAAAACGTTAACCAAAAATAAATATCAATTCGTTAAATATTATGCTATCGAAATGAATACTTTCAATTGACAAAAAATACTCTGTTATCAACTTAAACCAATCAAGAAATAGATTATAAATATTATGAAATACGGTGTACAGCTTCAGGAATAATAAAAATCTAATATATGTGACATAATTTACTTTAAAAATTGAAATAGAGAATAATAAATCACTTCAGGCCGCTACAGTAGCACCCGAGCGCATGTTTCTTAAATATTAAGAAAATAAACATTATTACTTCTTTCAGGATTCAAATTAATAACAAAATTTCGAAAAGGTTTAACTTGATAAAATTCCATGCTACAATTATACACCTTACTAAATATTAATTTATTATTACACTTTTTATACTGAACCACCCTGACACGTGTTTCTAACTTTCGTTGTTAAGGTTTTATTTGGGCGGACTTATTAAAGATAAATGTTTAAGTTTAAATTTAATATCCTGTAGCTCCTAAGTTATTCTAAGCATTACATAGACTCATAAGATATATTATAATATACCTACGTAAAATATAAAACTGAAATTGAAAATGTCTGATAGGAAATACACCAGATTTAGTAAGAGATAACATAAATACATGGTGAAAACTCAAAAGTGTGCAATGAAAAAGTATGCTAAGTGCCATTTCTTTTTCTTAATTCTGTAGATTACAAGTGCTTTTTTGTGTCTACAAATTAGTGAAATATACTTTGTTGATTTAATGTTTTTTTTTATTTAAATGCTGCTTCATTGTTACGTGTGATTATGTTTTTTTTTTTATTTTTATATTTAGATACTCGGATTCCTAAAGCTGTGCAAAATATTCCACCATATTAATAGTCTACTTTGTGATTGGTTTCTTATCGATAATATCTTGTTTTTCGTTAGTTTAAAGTATTTATTTTGCTATAGCAACAGTTATATTCTTATTCTGAAATATTTAATAGTTTTTGGGTTGACGTTCATTATCTCGAGTAACATTTCAATCGGATCGATCTATATCTGCCTTAAAGCGTTAGATATATGGATGGCGTATGCAGCTTTAGGAAGCATTTGATGACAACATTTTTTGTGAAGTCTTATCAAAATTAATGATTTTGTATGGACACTATACACATACACTACAGTCCACCTCAAGTTTCTAACACATATTGAAATATATACACATGTTTCTTTGTAGTTCGTCTTCCCTTGATAAGTTCACTGTAGTTTTCTTATCAAATATGTTTTTCTAAAAATGCAAATGCTGGGAAGATCCTAATCGAATGGTCGCAGTTACACCCTTCCAATCCTCAACTTTTTTTTTGTAATATTATCTGTTAATAAGAGTGGGTTCAAATCTCTAGTGAAATCCTCCTTGAGGAGAGACTTTTATTATTTTTATAATTTTGTTATATAATATTTTATTATCATTTCAATATGTTGTACTGAACATGAAATAAAAATAAGACGTAATATGAGAGATTCATTAAAAATTTGCTTGTGTCGTTCGAGGCGAGTAGCGCAGCGCGGGTTTCGAACCGGCGACCTTCCGCACGGAAGTCTAGTGCGTTACCGCGCGGTCATGGACCGCCATATTGAATTCGGTAATCAAATTTGGCACATATGTAATACACACAGCCCTTTTTCTTTGACGTAGTTCAAACCGTACGCTATATTACTCCCTTTAATTAGTATGGGCTTTTTTCACCTAGTATTCGGGGGTTTATGGATACCTATAACTCAAATCATGTTTATATAATCCTTTTATTTAAATAATAATTTGACAAATTAAATACTTTGCTGACAATGCAACAATAATTTAAGAATGTTGCTCCTATTAGTCGTAAAACGCACAAACTTTGTTGTTTTTTGACCTGGGTATCGTTCCGTCAGTACCCATTTTTGTAAAAGGATTCCAATTTAGTCTTTACTTAAGACCTTTTTAACACCTTTCTAGTTAGCTAAAAGACATTGTCAAATGGCAATACAGCCGCTAGGCTGTACTTCATGCATCAAGAGTGTAATACAATAAAATTCATTCATTACCAAAAGCCGAAGAAAGAGGACTTCCGTGATTAAATTAGTAAATCGTCTCTTTTTCGACCCTGAGGTTAAGGGTTGAATCCCGTTAATTCATTTTTTTTAATGATCATTGTCTGATTTTCGTTTAAGGGCTCTTTGATATCTTTCAGCTTGAATGGAAGAGTTTCCTACATGGCAATAAACTCACTGGGTTGTAACATACTATATGAAACGAAAGTGTTAAATAACTTAATACATAAATACTCGTAACTTATAAAATTAGAGCATAGTTTTATAAATGGAAACATTATAAGCTAACTATTCTCCGAACAAACAGTAGTATGAAAGCTAAGGATTGCTAATAAACGAATCGAACAAGTGATTCTTAATAAGAGCTTAAAATCTTAGTGTTAATTTGATCACTTTGAAAGACTCGGGATGCCTAACATAAGATATTCGAACCATTCATTCATATAATGGTTCAAATTTATAAAATTTGTGTCAGTCCAATTACGATTCATGGAAATAATCAAGAGTAAATGAAGTCAAAATATGATTAGATATTTTGAGACGAAATTCTTTAGCACCTCAAGTGAGAATTTCCCGCGTGAAAGAAATGTCTTAATTAGAACGTATTGTAAATTGGGGATGAAAACGCAGAATTTGCTGGGGAGGTCATGTGGAAAAGAACAACAAGAGTTATGCATGAAAATTCCCTTGGCAGCTATTTTTTGGAAGACCTCCAAAAAGATGAAAGGATATCATGCAGTCTAGCTTAAACAGAAAATAGGTTCAATTAAAAACTGAAAATATATTTGGCACTAATTATCCGTCATTATGCATTACGTTAATGAGTTAGAAGAACACTGGGTTTCTATCTCGTAGTACTCGTATTTGGGATCAATTGCCGATGAAATCCAAAAAAAAGTCCTGGTTGGGTTTTTCATATAAGGCATCTTTAACAGCCTTGTGATTAGTTGGAGGAAATTGACAAATAGTAAAGAGCCCACCAGATTTTATCATGCACACCAAAACTGTAATACTGTACATTAATACAAAATGTAATTAATTTCTCAATTCTCAATCTCTACTTACTTTGTTTTATCTACACATTCTCAAACTTTTCTTTGGCGTTGGACCATACACTCAAAAAGAAAGAGAACCTTTGAAATGTGGTGTTTTCGAAGAATGATGTAACCTCAAAATGATTAAATTTATCTTGAAATATATTGATGAAGCTGCCTGACTAGCACAGCACACCTACAGTATTAGAAGGTAGGACCAAGATCTGTGTGAATGTGATGAAATGCAAATAGCTTGAACGAGTGGACATGTACGTGGTAAATAATTAGTATTTAAATAATTAGTTAAGAATTGTTACCTAGTTATAAGTTATTATGTAGGTGTTAACTGTTTCTAAGAAATTATATATTAAGTGTTATTATAAATAAAAATGACATGTAGGAAATTAAAATTAAGTTAGTTCATGGTTATAATAAATAAATTAGATTAGTTATTAAGCTGGAAATTTTTGTATAGGTATAGCCGATGGTAAATTTTTGTAATATAGCTTACTTTATTATAAATAAAGATAACAACTACAAAATATTTTAATAAAAAATAAAAGATGAACGAAGCCCATCAAAATAAGAAATTTAGTTAACTTTATAATATGTTATACCATAATGCGAGATGGACATCATTAGATCTTTCAACTGATATTACAGTAGAACATTCAGAACATAACAAGTGCGGGAAGACACATCTGGTTGAAGAACTTTGAGTGGTTTCACTATGGTACAATTTTATTTTGAGCTGTACCTTAAAGAAAGTAAGTAAACTGTAAGTTGTAAGTAAATTATAAGTAAACTGTAAGTCGTAAGTATACTGTAAGTTGTAAGTAAACTGTACGGATGAAGAAAGACTAACAAAACAGATATGCAGTGCAGATGTGAGTGGAAGACCAAGGAAAGTAAAGTGAATGAAGGAAAAGTTGAAAATCAGAGAAATCGTAGAGGTTTGGATGTGGAAGAGGTTAAGATGTGGTCGAGTTAGGAAAGTATGTCGCACTGTCCTCTCTGCCTACTGTGACAAGGAATTGGCATTATGGTATGTATGTATATACCTTAAAGATCAGGATTGTCATAATGATAATCCCAAACTTACTAAGAAGACAGGAATTTTAAAGAAGAATCTACAATATTTTTTTTTAAAGTTTGCTGAAGTATTGTAAACGCATCAATAGCATTTTTGCATTCTGATTTATGACGTCTGATAAGTTGGTAAAAGCAAAGATAATGTTTTGCAAACGACAATTTCCGTTTTACTGTCTTTCTCAGTCGCACTTCTATGGCGACTAAAAAAAGGGCGGGAAATATCCTTTTCCGGTTATAAACGCCCGCTTTGTCGTTATTGCCGTTCTGTTTTGTTTTTCTTTTTCGATACAACAAGGGTTTTCTCTCCGAGATACCAAAATGGCACCGATAAAGTGTCGATGTTGTAGCAAAGGCACTGAGAATGGTCATTTTCAGCAAAACTCCACAATTCAACAAAAAAAATATATTCGATAATAAGAATAAATCAAGCACAATTTGTTCCTATAAAAATAAATGTGTTGAAAAATGGTGTTTATTTTCCTTTTTCTTATAAAATCGCTTCGGGAAATAGTTTAACAGAAAGTACATAATGTTATTGTGGTTTATATAAAAAACAACAGTTATTGAAATCATTCAAAATACATTGTACATACTTCATTCAAACTTTATTCTACTTTGTAAAATGTCAAAGTTTAATGTCAAGTGGCGATCTCTTCCTAGCAACCATAAAATTGTTGTACTGAGGGTTGAGTGAAATATGGTGTATTTACTCGTACATTATTGATGTAGCGGAAAAATAACTATGTAATGCCATAGTAAAAATATATATAGTATTATACATAAATAAAAAAACAAATAGAAATTTAACAATGGTATCGACGGTTATAAAAAAAAGGCCGATTGAAAGAAAAGGATAATGCGAAACCAGAAAAAAACACGCTTTTCACTGGGAGATGTAACATTTTTAAGATCGCTTTCTGATGGTGTTTATCTTATATTAGTTGGTAAATGGTTACATAGTTATACGTTATGGACACTAAAAAACAACGTGAAAAATAAAGAGCGGTGAACCGGGGTTTCGTATTCAATTTTCGATAGTAAAAATAGGGTTCCCAGTCTGGTAACTATACTCGCATGTGATATACTCGACACTCGTGCGAGTGATGTGGCCTCTTCAGACACAGGGTAGTTTTGTCCACAATGACGAACTTAATTTAATTCCGTGTCTAATCCAGTGCTTCTTAACATGAAATCTCTATTATCGGGACTAAAATAACTGTTTCATAGCCACACTATTCAATATGCCCGAATCACCAGTACAGATGTATTAATGGGTGTTGATAAGAATGGTTCTCAAAATAACTTTAAAATTATTATGACACATTGATCAAGTTATATAAGTGTCATCCCAGAGTTAGGCAAAAGTAAATATATGAAACCCATGATTTATAATATCTGTATGGAAAGATTAACAAAACAGCTAAACTTAAGTATTGGGAGAGTTATATGTAAATATGTACCAGATCAATTGATACCATAGCTCTAAAAATAATTTCAAGAGAGTATCAACGCGATATAGAGTACGCGATATAGAAGAGGTTCTGATACTCATTATATCACGTGAAAAGATAGTTGTGGTTCTGGTAAAAGTGGAACCTTAGCGTATCTATTCCCTTATCCCCGGTGTTCAACATTCTTCTTACAAAATATATATGAATTCGGTGACCAAATACAGGTTCAGAAAGATCAGGGAACAAAACTGCGCTCATATCATATGATCGACATAATAAACAGACCACAATTTATTTGATTTATGTTGACTCGTTAATGTCAAAGAACCCGCACTGTTTTGTCAAGAAGTGCTTTCTTAGATACCTAATTAAAGTTTCAATGTTAGTAAAAAATATATATATTTAAGAGTTATTGTTCTCCAAGAATATAAAAAACCAACATTAAAAAAAGCTTATACCTGTGCTAGCTTATGAATTAGAAACTTGGCCACTTAAAAACGGAATGAAAGAGCTCTCGATACCTTTGAGAGGAAGATTTTCCGCAGAGAATATGGTTCGATTTATGACAATGCCGCGTGGAGATATAGACAATAGACATACCGAATAACCCGTATTACTAAGGTAGCTCCGAAAAAATAAAAATCCTAAATTGCACTGGCTTGTCACTTACACATCATTCAGGATACTGACCATGCAAGGAAAACATTGTTCAACGATCCGATGGGGCATATGAAAGTTGAGAGACCAAAGTTGAGATGTTTGCATAGTGTGACAAAGAACCGGTTGGGCACTTACATCGCATTCAGGACACTGACACAATCCTATGGGGCGTATACGAGTTGGGAGACCATAGCTGAGATGTCTGCATTGTGTGACAAAGAACCGGTTGGGCACTTACACCGCATTCAGGATACTGACAATGCAAGGAAAACATAATTCAACGATCCGATGGGGCGTATGAAAGTTGGTAGATCAAAGCTGAGATGTCTGTATAGTGTGACAAAGATAAGTGGTCGAGAATCCTCTAGAAAAACAAGGTCTGAAAGCGACGATAACTTAATAGTGATTCTTTTGTTTTTACATGCATACCATCGCGCCATCTTCCTGATGGGGTTGGCAGAGAGGACAGAGCGTCAGACTATCATTGTCCTTTCATTTTACATTGTCCTCCTACGTATTTCTCACAGTATTGCAACCCCATGTATTTTTCATTTACCATATGTGTATACCATTTATTCAGCTCCTATCAGTCTTTTGTATTCATAATTGGAATAATCAAAATTTGTTTGTTATGAAATAAACCTACAACGTTTTATATTTCAGTATGGAAAATATATTTTCTTAAACAAATTTCAAGTAATAAAATATTAAAATGAAGCTTTTATTTGAAAACTTGAAAGTAACTTGACAATAGGAGTATGCATATTCCATTTGAATTTTGGCATAAATAGTCTGAAAGTAAAATGTCTGAATTATTCAACTCGCGCTTAACAAGTTTTGAGTGTAAAAGTTTCATCTCAAAATTCAAAAATATGCATAACAATGTCTCTACAAGACAACCCTTCAAAATTTAAACTTAATTAAATTTTATTGTTAACATAACATATTTACTGAGTTCAATATTTTTTGATCTGTATTATTTTATTTACAAATTGAAGTAATAATTCTGATGTTAAATTTATTTAAATTCAAAGTACAGTGACTCCCCAGCATTTAGGCTGATTACAAAGTACAGTGACTCCCCAGCATTTAGGCTGATTACAAAGTACAGTGACTCCCCAGCATTTAGGCTGATTACAAAGTACAGTGACTCCCCAGCATTTAGGCTGATTACGAAATGAAGAGTTGATGCCTGATCATTGACCTTTATATTCCATTCACACATGAATCTACGTATATAATTTGCTTTACTCCTTTCGAAATATTAGGTCCTTACATATGAAATTGGCGTTTTGTTTGGGAGGAACATAAAGTTGATTTTTTTTTAATATAATATATTTATTTAATCAAAGTATGTACCATTGCTATCTATGCACTTTTGCCATCTCATAGGTAGTTCATCGATCCCTTTACTAAAAAAACCATTCGGACGGGAATCAATAAAATCTTTGAAGTCGGTTTGGACTGCCCCATCGGAGTTGAATTTTTTCCCTTGCAAGAAGTTATCCAAATTTCGAAAAAAATAGTAATCTGTTGGGGCAAGGTCTGGAGAGTACGGTGGATGTCTTAGACATTCCAATTGAAGCTCTTCTAATTTGGTAGCCGTCTGTTGTGCAGTGTGTGGTCTAGCGTTATCATGAAGCAGCAGTGGCCTAGAGCGATTAACCAGCCTCGGTTGTTTAGCAGCTAGCTTTTCCATCATGGTTTGCAGTTGCTGACAATAGACATCTGCCGTAATCGTCTGGCCAGATTTAAGAAAGCTGTAGTGAACGACACCAGCACTAGTCCACCAAACGCCCACAAGTAACTTTTTTGGAGTCAATTTTCGCTTGGGGCATGGTTTGGCTGGTTCGGCAGGGTTCAGCCATTGCGATGAGCGCTTCCGATTATCATACAGGATCCACTTTTCATCACAGGTAATGATTCGATTCAAAATCCCTTCATTATTGTGCCGGTTGAGTAATGCAACGCAGCAGTCAACGCGCGTTTGTTGATTTGCTTCACTCAATTCGTGAGGTACCCACCTTTCAAGCTTTTTCACCTTCCCAATTTGCTTCAAGTGGATTAAAACAGTTTTATCACTAACACCGCAGCCTGCAGCTAACTCGGACGTGGTTTGCGATGGATCCGCTTCCACAATAGCCTTCAATTCTTCATTATCAACTTTGGTCTCCGGCCGTCCACGGGGCTTCTTCTGCAGGTCGAAATTTCCAGAACGAAAACGTTGGAACCAAAAACGCACTGTGTTTTCTTTTGCGGCACCGTCGCCATACACATCATTAATCCTTCGAGCCGTTTCTGCAGCACTGGTGCCACGGTGGAACTCGTACTCGTAAATAACGCGATATTTCAAGTTTTCCATTTTGTAAACTGAGTGACGCAAAGAAAAAAAACAATTGAGGAAAAAACAAATGAATTATAATTTTCGAAACACAAATACTTGAGTAAATAGCTGTATAAATTTTAATTTGGAATTCCTAACCAAAGAGAAGATATTTGAGATCAAAGTTGCCAGTACGGCAAAACGCCAATTTCATATGTAAGGACCTAATATTAAACCACTAATTCAACGCACCGTTCACTTTAATACATCACATATAATGAGGTAATACCACGCAATAATAATAATAAATAATCATTTGTGCATTACGGGTTTCCCTAATTTCTAAAGTTTAAAAAATTACATAAGTAATTGAGTGTAGCAGTAGTCTGTAATTACCACAATAAAGGTGAGGCCACGTATTGAGGATGCTGCTGGCAGTTAGCCAAGCGCTTAGTTTTTTTATCACCTTAAAGAGATTCGACCAATCGGACGACTTTCCTACACTATATAACGGTGTTACTATATGAAGATTTGTTACTAAAGAGAGACCTTCATCCAGGTTGGTCTACAGCCAGGCTGTGGATCAACTTGAATGAAGGTCTTTTATATAATTCCTGCGTTCCTGATAAAATGTAGATGGTAATGAAGGAATCTCGGTTTTAGTCACATCAATTTTTACTATGACATTAGAGAAAATTTACCATAAGAAGTTTTAATTTTTAAGTAAAATCATCTTTTTATAGATTGTTTATTTATTATTAATAAAGTGAGGTGC
Organism: Odontocerum albicorne; assembly: GCA_949825065.1. Taxonomy (NCBI): domain Eukaryota; kingdom Metazoa; phylum Arthropoda; class Insecta; order Trichoptera; family Odontoceridae; genus Odontocerum; species Odontocerum albicorne. The sequence goes on from OX463851.1 coordinate 10,319,838, forward strand.
ATTGCCACGCAATAACGCTCTGGATTTCTGCTACTTTACTCGAATAACACAGCCATTTATTACTAACAAAGTGAGGTGCATTGCCACGCGATAGCGCTCTGGATTTCTGCTACTCTACTCGAATAACACAGACATTTTTACGTCAAGTGTTCGGGGTCATAAGGATACCTATGACTTTGGTCATATCTATTCTTTAAAACAAAAAAAGAAGAAACATGCCAGTATGCTCCGGCTGTTACTTAGGCATACCATCGGATCCAGTACAGTGATGTGGCCGGTGAGTTAGCTGGTATGAAATCTCACTTAAACAAACTCCACGGCACAGCTTTGCTTTTGAACTGAATTGACATTAGGAGATTCTCGACTACGAGGTCCAGCAACGAACGAACGAATAAACAAATAAGATTCCTATGGTACCAGTGAATTGATAATGCGGAAATATCAAAGAGCATGGCTGGGAGATAGCATTGTTTCCAACAACATTAATCGAGCTTTCCAGTGTAGAGCATCCAGAGGTGCCACGAAACGTACAGTTAGTCACTGCATAACATATATTACATTGGAACTACTATCGCACGTGAAGAGGCAATGACTATCGTGCAAGTCTAACAAGCGCGAGTATTATTATCAGATGAATTATTTTACCAAACTGGGATCCATTTTTATAAATATTTATTTGGGTACCATTAATTTTGGTTACAAGTCAAGAATTGCATTAATTAGCTCTTTGGCATCACCTATAACCATCAAATATCAATAAAAGAAAAAATTTAAACACTTTTGCTTAGAAAATACAAATAAAAATTAACATATGAAACCTAATTTCTTATGTAAATATAATCTCAAAATTCACTCGCATTATATGGAACCTTTGAATGTAAAAATGTTTACTTTTTATTTAACTTATTTTAAAGGCAAGATCGTTTTACTTTTAGAGATCACAACCTGTATTAATAATGTAAAATAAAACACTTAAGCACTGTATGTATCCATATTTAATAATGTAAAATAAAACACTTAAGCACTTTGGAATACCGAAACGTAAAATCAAAGGGGAAGTACCAAGCGGACAAATTTAATTACTCAAATAAATCGTTTCAATCAAAGCCGAAGCGCGAATCGTTCCCCCGCACTAAATTCGATTACGCGTTTCTGCGTGGCGTTGTATTAAATTTTATTTTTGAAAGAAATAAGAAATTGCCGACGCAATTTTAGCGATAAAATCTAATATTGTGTTCAGTTTTGTGTTCAATTGTTAATTGCTGACGTCAACTTTATTGTTTTTGGTTGACTCAGTTTAATATAAGATTAAAAATAATGAGATATCTATATGAATTTAAATAGAAGTTTCAAAAATTGTTTATATAGAAAAGAGAAAATACAATATTTTCGATTTTTTTCTTTCTTAGCAAGAGGTTGCCCCAGGCTCAATTCCTAGTGAATTGGTTATATTCTTAGAATATTTTACGTACGAATTAATGTTTTTTTCTGTAGCTTATACGCAACTTATCATAAATTATTATAGTTATTTAAGCAACATACAAAAAGTGCTTTACAAAACTCTGCCAAACTAAACACTGCTACAGATTGAACCTGCCGGTCGTCATGGCAGATTAATCTCTTTGTCATTGTAACTTTGGATTTGATCTGTCAAGACTATGAGCTTACTGAAGTGCCACACAATACAAAATTACTACACATTCAGGCGTCTTCCAATCACAAGATGGCCGGCAAGCAACATTGCATATCTCTATCTATCTCTTAATATAAGTACGAGTATATCATTTTACTGTATTATATTTCATGGCTGACTTCTTCTTCTTCCTAGTCTCATGCTAGGTCCCCCCAACGTTGACAATCACCTGAGAGTAAGCATCTTTGTCCCCGGCAGCCCGAAAAAGATCCCCAACGCTCCTTATACCAGTCCAATCACGTATATTGCGGAGCCAGGAGATTTGCCTCCTGCCAACACCTCTTCGACCCTCTATTTTGCCTCGGATGATCTGGTGCAGTAATTTGTATTTTTCTCCTCTAACTACATGACCCAAATAGGACACCTTTCGGATTGTAATATTAATCAGCAACTCTCTATCAACTTTGGCTCTTTGACGAACCCTCGTGTAGCTGACCATATCCGTCCAGGGTATCTGTAGCATTCTCCGATGTATCCACATTTCGAAAGCTTCCAGTCGGTTCATACTACCAACTTTGAGGGTCTATGATTCCACTCCATATAATAACAATAACAATGACCAAACGTAGCATTTGACTAACCGTTGTCGAAGTTTCAACTGATTGCTGGCTGACAATCACACTCAATTATGGGATATATTAACATATATACTCGTAGTATTGAAATACCTTGTTTTACTGCTGATTGTGTATAACGTTCCACTTGGCGTTAAGTGATTAGGAAAGATGAGTTGAACAAAGTTTAACTTGCAGTTTTTAATTTTGCCTAATGTAGGGCACTAATAACAATCTGTATATTACTAGCAAGAAACTAACTTCACTAAGAAATTAAATGTTCAATGTGAATGGTAGACTTAACTTTTAGGCGAGGCAAGTAGGAACTGGATAACCTCTCATTTTAGTTCCCTGCGAGAAATAGCCGTCTCATCTCGTCATGAAATGAAACAATAATTATTTGCTGATCAAATGACTTTTTTTTTTTAATTTCCATCAGAAATTGCAACGAACACATCTAATTGGGAAAAATAACAACATATTTTTTTGAAAACCAAACTGGTGGTTTTTTTAAATATTATACTGAATGCGTCTAATTTTAAAGAGAATAATTAAAAAAATTAAAAACAGTTTATTTTATGAGAGATCATTTTGTATATTTGAAAAGAAATATTTTTCTTTCCTTTTCAAAGCGATTTTTTTCTGCGGGTTTTTATTTTCCTCGCTAATAAATAATTTCTCTCCTTTTAATGTAACATGAAAGAGATTCTCACCAAACTCTAATTAGTGGTCTTTCTTAAAATTAAATGAAACGTTTAATTACCATTTTGATCCTTGCGGGATAATAAAATTAACATTTAAGAAGCGAATTGAAGAGCCATAAATTAAAACTGAGTACAAAAAAGGATTCTTTTCCATTTCAACGACCTTAAATAGCCTTTTAACATTCTTTTGTTCTATTTTCTACGTTATTCGTTTCTTTTTCTTTTTCACAATCGTGTTAGGCACTTAATAGAAAATAAAACAAAATAACATATATTATTTAAATAATAAGGGTATATAATATATATATTTTTAATTTAACATCTTTGGGTCTGATGTTTATTGTAGTGTTCATTTGACTTGGATTTTTAACGACGTGTTTACATTAAAAAAGATCTAACACACTATATCCTGGTTTAAAAAAATGTTATACATATCATTATACTCGTGGTACAACATACCTGCAGCCTTGCACAAAATATTGACGCACGGTGCTGAGATCATCGATTCTTCTTTGGTTCCTGTTGGACAAATGTCTGAAGAGGCATCAGAGGCCAAAAATAAAGAAATTAGAAAAGTTAGGCAACATCACACTTTAAAAACTTGGCGTGTTAGGACAAATTACGATTTATTTAAATATTTATTAGTTTCTTCTGATCCGTAAATAAGTCTTACTAGAAAAATATCCAAAAAAGTTAAACATGTGTATGAAGGCGATTTTCTAATGCCATTAAAAAAAAGTTATTTTTGTAATTTTTTTTTAATTATAAGTATTAAGTTTTTAACGTTTCTAAATTTGTCTTATTCTCAATGTATTATTGTGTATTTGATAAATTAAAAACCTATTATTAAATTAAAAACCATTTGTTTATATTTTCTAAGCCTTTAGTTATTAAAATGTAAGATAATTATGTCAAATGACATGAAAAATAACTTTGTCCCTCTAGATTGGTCAATCCGAATACTGTGCGACGTTGGCAATCACTCTGGCAAAGGCTTTTCTATCTTGCGCAACCCGGAACAGGTCCTCCACGCGCCTCATCCCCGTCCAGTATCTTATATTGTGCAGCCAAGATGTTTGCCCTCTACCAGGACCACGCGGCCCCTCGATCTTGCCGGAGGCCTTGGAGGATTTCGTACTTCTCTCCACGTAAAATGTTACCCAGAGAGGATATCTTGCGGAGCTTAATATCTATCAGCAGCTGTCTACGGCAATTAGCTTCCCTCAAGACCTCCAAATTGGTGATCATATCAGTCCACGGTATACGAAGCATTCTCCTGTGCAACCACATCTCGAACGTTTCCAACCGATTCGTAATATGAACCTTCAGCGTCCATGTTTCCGAGCCATACAACAGAACGGACCAAATATAGCACTTCAACATTTTCTTCAAGCGATACATTGTAATCTTGAGTTGTTTAAAATATCTAATAACAAGTAATTAGATAATTAAAAAAAAATTATTGAGTGTTTTGCCCAGTTCTTAGAACTTTGTTCAAATAAGTATACATTTATAAAAAACCTTTCCAATTGAATTTATTTCGCTGACAGTGTAAACAATACATTTTCAATTAATAAATATCATCCTTTTTAAAAGTACATGTTTTATATGAAAAAAAAAAACATTCGATGTCCGGAAAAGTTAAACAATCAATGAGTTGAAATGTTCCAAGACTAAAGTAATGGCGACAAACTCATTGATTGCGATTTGAACGATTTTCAACAGTCACTAGACTCAGCGTTAAAAGATTTCACGTAATCTATTGAAAACAAAAATTAAGTACGCTATCTAATATTTTTAAGTTTATAGCCAATTACATCCATTATTTATTAATGTAAGAAGGTTAGCGACAGGAAACAAGGTAAACGGAACACTTAATTAGGCTTATAAGCTCTTGAAACAAGGACATCACTGAAGTCGAGAGAATATATACAACAATCGCGCAATATCAACAGAAGCCAAAATGACTAAACATTATGGAAGTGAAACTTGAACTTGGTAGATGAAACGGATGTTTTAAGTAAGATGAAGAGGGGAGGTTTAAGATAGTTTGGACATGTGGAGAGAATGAATGATGAAATAATGACTAAGCGAGTCAGAAGTGGGAGGTGTGTGTGGAAGAAGAAGACCGAAGAAAACGTGACTGGACCAAATGGACCAGATGTTGAAAAAAGGGAGAGTGAGAAGTATGAATAATAGAAGATTGTGTATGACGAAGCGTATGAATGTGGAGGTTATAATTTGTAGATCTATTGTATCTGCCTACTCCGCAATGATATGTATGTAGTGAGTAATTTTACAGAAAACTACTATACAAACCTACAAAATAACTAAAATTTTCAAAACATTTTAATACAAATGTTAAATCAATATAAGAATTGTTTTTTTGCAAAAACAACAACATATTGGATACAATTTTATGGTTCTTCCAACAATTTATTTAATGGAAAAAGTGTTTTTACGTTTTTTATAGTGAAATAAATTGTTGAAAGTATCCAAAAAGGTTATACTAATCTGTTTCTTTCGAATAATTGATGAAATTCGGCGGTGTTTTCGTCAAGATATCGTAATATAGTATTGGTTTCACATATTTTATGAGAAATTTACCAAAGATACTGAGCGTTTAAGAAATAAGCCACAGTAAAAAAGTATGGCTCGATTTGTGCTAAGACTTAAATTGTATATCAAAAGTGTAGTGTAGTCGAGTACCATCAAAAAACGTCACAATAAATTTCATTTCTGGTACAATTCACAAAACCTTGGACCATTATATTTGTAAACTTGGCACAGGGTCGTTATCAGGGTTGGCAGATCTATACTTATGTTATCACAGCGGGCCATAAACCAGTTGGCCCGGGACTAAACGGGGGTTGACCAAACCCTCTCGATTTCAGTGATGTCCTTGTTTCAAGAGCTTATAAGCCTCACACATCGTAGATTCATGAAGCTTTTTAAATCAAGCTAAGCAATTACTTTTTTAAGTACAATTAGCACATCTATAATAATAATAATAATATTCTCTATATAATCGTTTAAATTAAAGTGTAATCTCCAACTAAAAGGTCTCTGAAATTATATTAGATCGAACATTATCTCCTTTCTGGAAATGAATTAATCAGAAAACTATAATATTTGTTTGTACCTTTTTAATTGGTGTGGAATCATTTGAAAATTTTGAATTATAACTATGAACGTTATGTTTAAAAATGTGGCCTAGATGATAAGACGCCTGTCTCCCAGCCCAGAGATTGAGGGTTGAAATCCCGCTAAAACCCAGATTTTTTTAAAAAAGTACTCCAATTTGGTTTTCACATATGTACTCTATAATATATTTCTCGTTGGCTGGAAGAGATTGCCACATGGCAATAAGTGTACATAAAATATACAACAAAAGTGTAATACAATACAATAATAGCGCCGTTTAGAGAGCTGGCCCCAAGGGCGCTCTAACTCGTGATTCGAGTCATTATTATTGACAAGTTGAAAATATGGCAATAGAGTGCAAGAATAGGAAAGTGATAACTGCAGCCTATAGATGAAGTTCTCCGCATCTGTCACCCACCACCTTTCCTCTTTTCATTTGATTGATGATCTCTCACTTTATCTGAAAAGGAATGTTCGCGTGATTGTTCGTATTTGTGAGATTTATGAGAGTGTACTCACATATGTGTTCGTGAATATCGTGGGAATGGGTCGTAATTTGAATGTTTTTTGCGACCATATCCAATAAATAAATAAATGTTTAGAAAAACATATTTGATAAGAAAACTTACAAAACAAACTACAAATAAACCTTTGTAGATCTTCCGATATAACATAATAACACATTCGCCTTTTGTGTGGCATGTAGAATTTATATAAATTTTGATAGGAAGGATTATCTTCAAGTGCTATTTCAAGCTGCACACAACACCCATATATTTTGATAGGAAGGGTTATATTCAAGTGCTGTTTCAAGCTGCACACAACACCCATATATTTTGATAGGAAGGGTTGTCTTCAAGTGCTATTTCAAGCTGCACACATCACCCATATATTTTGATAGGAAGGGTTGTCTTCAAGTGCTATTTCAAGCTGCACACAACACCCATATATTTTGATAGGAAGGATTATCTTCAAGTGCTATTTCAAGCTGCACACAACACCAATATATTTTGACAGGAAGGGTTGTCTTCAAGTGCTGTTTCAAGCTGCACACAACACCCATATATTTTGATAGGAAGGGTCGTCTTCAAGTGCTATTTCAAGCTGCACACATCACCGATATATTTTGATAGGAAGGGTTGTCTTCAAGTACTATTTCAAGCTGCACACAACACCCATATTTTTTGATAGGAAGGATTATCTTCAAGTGCTATTTCAAGTTGCACACAACACCCATATATGTTGATAGGAAGGGTTGTTTTCAAGTGTTATTTCAAGCTGCACACAACACCCATATATTTTGATAGGAAGGGTTGTCTTCAAGTGCTATTTCAAGCTGCACACATCACCCATATATTTTGATAGGAAGGGTTGTCTTCAAGTGCTATTTCAAGCTGCACACAACACCCATATATTTTGATAGGAAGGGTCGTCTTCAAGTGCTATTTCAAGCTGCACACATCACCCATATATTTTGATAGGAAGGGTTGTCTTCAAGTACTATTTCAAGCTGCACACAACACCCATATTTTTTGATAGGAAGGATTATCTTCAAGTGCTATTTCAAGTTGCACACAACACCCATATATGTTGATAGGAAGGGTTGTTTTCAAGTGTTATTTCAAGCTGCACACAACACCCATATATTTTGCAACACCCATAACACTTTGAGGCAGACAGATATCCAATTCAAATATTGTGTGCAAGAGCAGCACAGTGCGAAGTTTGGACTGTTGATCTTCTGCACGGGACTTCAATGCGTTACCGCGCGGCCAAGCACATGCTTTGATTTATAAAGCTGGAGATAACCATCAACACGACGATCTCCGTAGCCCAATTGGCCTGTCTTCCAGTCCGAGAGTTGCAAATTTGATTCGCGATAGAACCCAGATTTTTTAAAAAGAATTCAAGTCTAGTTTTCATTTTAGGTATCTTTAACGTCTTTCGGGTTGGTTGGAAAAGATTGTTATTGTATACAGGGAAAATGTTACACAATTCAGTACAGTACAAAATTAGTCTCCATAGAATTAGGAAATCACTACCACCAGAATATTGTCATTCATATCACCAGCATCGTTATGTATTTCCTTTTCTCTTCTCTCGCAGTTTCAGAGCCCATTCTTAAAGTCATCATCCGAATTGACAATTGCATATCCCATCACTAGATACGTTTAAACGTTATCCACACCAGTTTAAGGTTTATAAATGATTTGTTTTCCTGCATTATATAATCCTGTCTATTTTTACATTTTCACCAATATTCGACCACAAAATCATCGCAGCAAGCCTTCGTTCTGTAGTTTATTCTTTCCGCTTTATCTTACTGAAGTATACTATATCCAGACGCTTCTCTTTCATGCATGCATTCATGCAGCTCATTAAATTTCTTTCGCATTCCTCTCCAAATATACCATACACCATTTTTTAATTTTGATTCCCTTCTTTCGCTATTATTACAGACATGATAATATGATGCTTGGCGAGATTCACCGACTACGCCTTAGGTCCTGTTTTATCCATCATGGTAGCTTCTTTACGAGTATTTTAACATTTGGACGGATTTTTCATTGCGCTCTATTAATACTAAATTGAAGTAATAAAATGTACTACTACAACCTAAGTTATAAAAAGTTATTTTGTAATGTTTATATCAACGTATTTAACTTTCTACATGCGTTGAATAGTTAAACGAAATATGTTACATTATGATTGTGTTTACAGCATCAGTAAAACTGTTCCAGTGCCTATTAACCAAGTCAGTAGCCCTTGCATAGAACAGGGAATAATTAATACTCAGAGAAATTAAACCCTTTATTTCATTATTCGGCCTAATACTCGTATATTTCCATCTCCCGTTTCACATCTAATTACTAATTACTAATTACCAATTAATAGAAAAGAAGCACCAGATATATATAAGTCATTACCGAGTTAATATGGGATACGAGTACATATGTAACATACGAGTACATGGTGAATATGGTAAATGTTAACAATTTATTTATGAGGTATAATTAAGTAAGATAACCAGTTTCCGTGTTTTTTGGGTTTTTAAATCAAAAAATATTTTAATGGTGAATAATTTGTATTATATTTTTCTGATACAAACTTATCTAGATTTTAAAGCAAACAAAGAGGTGATTAGTTAAATTTAACGGCTAGAGCAGATATTCTGCTCTAGCCGTTAAACGCTTTTAGAGCTGAATGACTTCAGTTCGAAACCTACCCTGAATTTCTGTTTCGAGTATAATCAACTTTTGTACCGGACAATTATTTATTTTGTTACCAAATATGATTTTCTAAAGGTACGGAGATGCGGGAAAGTTTCATATCTAATGGCCGCTGCCACCACTTTCTTATCCTTATTTGTTTTTTTCTCTATATTTTTATTCTGTCCATAATAGTGGGTTTGAATCTCGAGTAATAACACATTTTAAAATAGTCTGGTATGTATTTTCAGTTGCTTCCTTATATTTTTTGTGAAAATTAATCTTAGTACTCGTATATAGGTACATTTATAAAGCATTCATCAGTAAGTTTGTCCAAACTACACTATTTTGTCAACAAAGTGTATTGAAATCAGTCGAAGTAAAGAATTTCTTACTAAAAAAAATAATTCACGCAACGATTTTGACTGTTTCACTTCTGTCTGCAAACAGTATGCATACGATCTCCTACGCCTCTATTCCAGCCTGGTGATTGCAGGTTAGAATCGATTTTTTTAAATGTGTTCAGTCTGGTTCACTTAAGACTTCTTAATTTTTTTTAGTCGGTTGAAAGACCCCCGTGAGAATAAACATGCTAGCTTACAAAATGAAATACACCATAACATAATGGTGTTATATATTGTATTGTAAACATAATAATTTCGTTTAGTTAATGAAAAAAAAAACGAAAGAAGTGATTATTTTTGTTTGTCGCTCGGAACGGCTAAAAAAAGAGAAATTATAAAAATATCTCTGATAAGACAAGAGAAAAACATTTAAGAAAAACTTGAAAAGTACGGTAAGAACACAGAGACAACTTAAACACTGATCATTATTTTGAAATTCGCTGCAACAGACGTAATACACGTCGGCTGGAAAAAATGTGAAATCGAGAACTGTATTAAGCTGGATAGATTTATATCTGCAGTTGAGAATTAATTTAGTGTTATTACCCAGCTAACGATTTTGCGTGGTATCGCGATAGTGTGCTAATGGCCTTATCTTTTGTTCAAGCACTTTATGTTCGTCGGATTTATGCCTTTTTTGCACAATTTGTTTTCGACAATAAAACCATAGATAGAATTAGGACACATCTTTATTGATTGCCATTCGTCTACTTATTGGTTTCTTCAATCAAGATCTTCTTACTCTGATTTATTTTAAGGATTTCTTTTACAAAATGTATAAAAACACATATACGTATATTCTATAAGGTTTCTATATTGGAAAGTGTCTATAGTTCTCAACACCAAAAAATTGTGCAAAAAAGCTATGTAATAACAAAAAAACCAACAATTATAAAAAATATATACATGTATTTAATATTTACAACTTTAGCAAGATCAACGATGGCCAGTGAGAACATTGGAATAAAGGAAAATGGAGAGTCAGGAAAATATAATTGTTTTTAATTAGTTTTTTGTAGCGAGGTGCGAGTCTTATTTTAGTTGATACCTGCTTTCAAAATCTAACAGCACGTACAGTAACAGACGACATGAAAAATGAAGAGCGGTTACTTGGAAAGGCTAAAAAGTAATCTCTGGTCGCGTGTAAAGCGAATCCGTCAATGGAAAGTAGTTGAACATTTTTTATTAAATATGAGGGGGTTGTGGTGATGTTAAGAACTTTATATACAAATCACGATACGTGAGCATTTTGACGGTTTCAAACATTCAACCAGTTGAGAGATTTATGAAAAGATGTGATACGATAAAATTCGGTTTGTAACCTGTTATAGTTATATAATTCAATGACAAAAATAACTTGGTGTTAGTGATTTAATCCAATAGTTTTTCTAAGGATAAATCATCAAAAGTGAGCGACACATTAGATACATTTGAGATCGAATTGAGAATGAGATATCATGTCACCTTCGTATTTTATTCTCGAGTAAGCCCCTTTCTGTCGTCTTGTAAAAATTCTAATGGGAAGATTTCTCGGAAAGATTACGAATCTTTTAAAAGGACTTTCTGAAGACTCGGTGAGAACGGTGTTGGATTTTCACAAGTAATGCCTTATCGACGAGTACAAGTTGAGAGAGGATTGAGGTCAACTAAAAATAGATATTTTCCAAACTTTTCTTTCTGTCGATTGATAATATTTTAACCGGAGCTCTAACGAATTTTTTTCCAATATAAAAAAAATTGTTTGTAACATATGATGATCTCGATGGCCTAGTTGGTAACTTACATCTGGAAATATCAGTTTAAATTGTTTGTAACATATGATGATCTCGATGGCCTAGTTGGTAACTTACATCTGGAAATATCAGTTTAAATTGTTTGTAACATATGATGATCTCGATGGCCTAGTTGGTAACTTACATCTGGAAATATCAGTTTAAATTTTCGATGGTACCCCAACACAAAAAATCGGTCCTAATCTTGTGTAAGAGTAAAATACTCACATACGCTAGACGTGTGCTTGAGTTTTCTGCGGTTTTCTTACTAACGTGGGGAAGTTCCAAAATAATTGGCCGCAACCACTACTTTCCCATATATACCTACACTCAATATATACACCAACATATAAATACTCGTATTATTATTGTATTGTTCTTGATTTTCATGCCTTCTTCTGCTGATGTTGTTGCTGTCGAAACTGTTGTCTTCTTACTCATACTAGTGAGATGCCGTGGTTCGGGGGTTCGGGTAATGTGTCGGGTTTGGGTCCTTGGTGGAACTTGACTGGACCTGCTCGGCCGCGTCATCGACATGCGAAAGAACTGCATCGGATAAGTTCGCCTCTCACATCTCTAGTTAACGTTTGTGTTGGTGGGACGACTGGCCGATTATGGCTAGCTCTTGAAAGAGAGAATGGTTTAAAACCCACACAACTTGAATAACAATACAAAACACTCTGTACACACGCAGACAAACTTCACCAACACAGATAACACAACAGTCGAAAAAAACTTTCTAAAATCCCTAACACAATCAACACGCAAAAATGGAAACACTAAATGCTCCAAGTTAAAGAATCGCTTAGTCCTTGATTCTCCTCCTGTACATGTGCGAGTGTTATTGTATTTTCATGTGCAGTTGTATTGATACCACATGCGATTAAGAAAAAGTGGTTCCACGTTAACTTCAATGGTTATAGGTCTAA